>JAXIVJ010016281.1:12500-15000 GCA_036785665.1 Chirona hameri
ATATCATCAGCAACATCATCAGCAACATCACCAGCAACATCATCAGCAACATCATCAGCAACATCATCAGCAACATCATCATCAACATCATCATCAACATCATCATTAACATCATCATCAACATCAACATCATCATCAACATCATCATCAACATCATCATCAACATCATCATCAACATCATCATCAACATCATCATCAACATCATCATCAACATCATCATCAACATCATCATCAACATCATCAGCAACATCATCAGCAACATCATCAGCAACATCATCAGCAACATCATCAACAACATCATCATCAGCAACATCATCATCAGCAACATCATCATCAGCAACATCATCATCATCATCATCATCATCATCATCATCATCATCATCATCATCATCATCATCATCATCATCATCATCATCATCATCATCATCATCATCATCATCATCATCATCATCATCATCATCATCATCATCATCATCATCATCATCATCATCATCATCATCATCATCATCATCATCATCATCATCATCATCATCATCATCATCATCATCATCATCATCATCATCATTATCATCATCATGCCCGGAGGCGGTGTTGTACCGCCTCCGGGCATACCACACCGCCTCCGGGCATACAACACCGCCTCCGGGCATACTACACCGCCTCCGGGCATACCACACCGCCTCCGGGCATACAACACCGCCTCCGGGCATACTACACCGCCTCCGGGCATACCACACCGCCTCCGGGCATACAACACCGCCTCCGGGCATACTGCACCGCCTCCGGGCATACCACACCGCCTCCGGGCATACAACACCGCCTCCGGGCATTCTACACCGCCTCCGGGCATACCAGACCGCCTCAGGGCATACAACACCGCCTCCGGGCATACAACACCGCCTCCGGGCATACCACACCGCCTCCGGGCATACAACACCGCCTCCGGGCATACAACACCGCCTCCGGGCATACCACACCGCCTCCGGGCATACAACACCGCCTCCGGGCATACAACACCGCCTCCGGGCATACCACACCGTCTCACGTCATCATCAGCAACATCATCAGCAACATCATCAGCAACATCACCAGCAACATCATCAGCAACATCATCAGCAACATCATCAGCAACATCATCAGCAACATCATCAGCAACATCATCATCAACATCATCATCAACATCATCATCAACATCATCATCAACATCATCATCAACATCATCAGCAACATCATCAGCAACATCATCAGCAACATCATCAGCAACATCATCAACAACATCATCATCAGCAACATCATCATCAGCAACATCATCATCAGCAACATCATCATCATCATCATCATCATCATCATCATCATCATCATCATCATCATCATCATCATCATCATCATCATCATCATCATCATCATCATCATCATCATCATCATCATCATCATCATCATCATCATCATCATCATCATCATCATCATCATCATCATCATCATCATCATCATCATCATCATCATCATCATCATCATCATCATCATCATCATCATCATCATCATCATCATCATCATCATCATCATCATCATCATCATCATCATCATCATCATCATCATCATCATCATCATCATCATCATCATCATCATCATCATCATCATCATCATCATCATCATCATCATCATCATTATCATCATCATGCCCGGAGGCGGTGTTGTACCGCCTCCGGGCATACCACACCGCCTCCGGGCATACAACACCGCCTCCGGGCATACAACACCGCCTCCGGGCATACCACACCGCCTCCGGGCATACAACACCGCCTCCGGGCATACAACACCGCCTCCGGGCATACCACACCGTCTCACGTCATCATCAGCAACATCATCAGCAACATCATCAGCAACATCACCAGCAACATCATCAGCAACATCATCAGCAACATCATCAGCAACATCATCAGCAACATCATCAGCAACATCATCATCAACATCATCATCAACATCATCATCAACATCATCATCAACATCATCATCAACATCATCAGCAACATCATCAGCAACATCATCAGCAACATCATCAGCAACATCATCAGCAACATCATCAACAACATCATCATCAGCAACATCATCATCAGCAACATCATCATCAGCAACATCATCATCATCATCATCATCATCATCATCATCATCATCATCATCATCATCATCATCATCATCATCATCATCATCATCATCATCATCATCATCATCATCATCATCATCATCATCATCATCATCATCATCATCATCATCATCATCATCATCATCATCATCATCATCATCATCATCATCATCATCATCATCATCATCATCATCATCATCATCATTATCATCATCATGCCCGGAGGCGGTGTTGTACCGCCTCCGGGCATACCACACCGCCTCCGGGCATACAACACCGCCTCCGGGCATACTACACCGCCTCCGGGCATACCACACCGCCTCCGGGCATACAACACCGCCTCCGGGCATACTACACCGC
>JAXIVJ010016281.1:27500-29297 GCA_036785665.1 Chirona hameri
AACATCATCATCAACATCATCAGCAACATCATCAGCAACATCATCAGCAACATCATCAGCAACATCATCAACAACATCATCATCAGCAACATCATCATCAGCAACATCATCATCAGCAACATCATCATCATCATCATCATCATCATCATCATCATCATCATCATCATCATCATCATCATCATCATCATCATCATCATCATCATCATCATCATCATCATCATCATCATCATCATCATCATCATCATCATCATCATCATCATCATCATCATCATCATCATCATCATCATCATCATCATCATCATCATCATCATCATCATCATCATCATCATCATCATCATCATCATCATCATCATCATCATCATCATCATTATCATCATCATGCCCGGAGGCGGTGTTGTACCGCCTCCGGGCATACCACACCGCCTCCGGGCATACAACACCGCCTCCGGGCATACAACACCGCCTCCGGCATACCACACCGCCTCCGGGCATACAACACCGCCTCCGGGCATACAACACCGCCTCCGGGCATACCACACCGTCTCACGTCATCATCAGCAACATCATCAGCAACATCATCAGCAACATCACCAGCAACATCATCAGCAACATCATCAGCAACATCATCAGCAACATCATCAGCAACATCATCAGCAACATCATCATCAACATCATCATCAACATCATCATCAACATCATCATCAACATCATCATCAACATCATCATCAACATCATCAGCAACATCATCAGCAACATCATCAGCAACATCATCAGCAACATCATCAACAACATCATCATCAGCAACATCATCATCAGCAACATCATCATCAGCAACATCATCATCATCATCATCATCATCATCATCATCATCATCATCATCATCATCATCATCATCATCATCATCATCATCATCATCATCATCATCATCATCATCATCATCATCATCATCATCATCATCATCATCATCATCATCATCATCATCATCATCATCATCATCATCATCATCATCATCATCATCATCATCATCATCATCATTATCATCATCATGCCCGGAGGCGGTGTTGTACCGCCTCCGGGCATACCACACCGCCTCCGGGCATACAACACCGCCTCCGGGCATACTACACCGCCTCCGGCATACCACACCGCCTCCGGGCATACAACACCGCCTCCGGGCATACTACACCGCCTCCGGGCATACCACACCGCCTCCGGGCATACAACACCGCCTCCGGGCATACTGCACCGCCTCCGGGCATACCACACCGCCTCCGGGCATACAACACCGCCTCCGGGCATACTACACCGCCTCCGGGCATACCAGACCGCCTGAGGGCATACAACACCGCCTCCGGGCATACAACACCGCCTCCGGGCATACCACACCGCCTCCGGGCATACAACACCGCCTCCGGGCATACAACACCATCATCATCATCATCATCATCATCATCATCATCATCATCATCATCATCATCATCATCATCATTATCATCATCATGCCCGGAGGCGGTGTTGTACCGCCTCCGGGCATACCACACCGCCTCCGGGCATACAACACCGCCTCCGGGCATACTACACCGCCTCCGGGCATACCACACCGCCTCCGGGCATACAACACCGCCTCCGGGCATACTACACCGCCTCCGGGCATACTACACCGCCTCCGGGCATACAACACCGCCTCCGGGCATACAACACCGCCTCCGGGCATACCACACCGCCTCCGGGCATGCAACACCGCCTCCGGGCATACAACACCGCAAACGGGCATACCACACCGTCTCACGTCATCAT
>JAXIVJ010016282.1:0-17500 GCA_036785665.1 Chirona hameri
ATCACTCTGTTTGGACAGTACCCACACCAAAGAGAGAGAGCCGGTAGCTCAGTTGGGAGTGTGCCGGACTTCTGACCTCACCCGGTAGTGGCAGCCTGGGTTCGAGTCGCTTCGGCGCTCGCTATTTGTCCCTGACTGGGATGGCTTGTGGCCGGTGGCAGCGGTCGCACTCAAGGTCAGGTGACGTCAGAAGGCGGGGCGGACCGTGTGCAGGTCTTCGCTTCTAAATTCTGCCGGACGCCAGGAATTGCTTGATCGAGTGGTGGGGCAACAGGCGCAACAAGCTATGCTTAGCACGGGGCCTGACCTCGGAAATCCGTCCATTCAAAAACATTCGGACTAAATTTATAAAAAGAAAGAAAAAGGGAATAGCATTGATGATCACGTACATCTTGTTTAAGCAGAAATAATTAACAATGATGTAATAAAGTACATTTTTTCTGCGATATGCTCTTGTTTGGATTATATGTTAAAATATTTAACACAATGCAATGCTTAATGCTGCTTCCCAAGCTTCTGTAACGCTGATACGTTTTTGCAGTTGACTACAGTCAAGTCAAGGCCATAACGGGCAGAAGAACGGACATAGAGCAGGGACGGTCCATTACCTATGTCTGACACCCTCGTAACTAGCTACCTCGGCGACAAATTGCCCCCTAATAACTCTGCTGCACATCCATCCTCAGTGGTCAGTGGTCACGTATTGGCTACGTATCCATCGCACAAACCCATCGCACAGGCCGGATGTCGTCTGTCTTTCTAAGGATGCTTCACTGGAGACTACCCTGCGCTCTGCAAGGCCTTCCAGCGTTTTCCTATGTAAGTCAGTTTCCGTAATTAAAAACTGTTATTTGTGAGGTAATATGGCATGACTAGGTGGCTTGAAAACAGACACGTGCCGAAAAGCCTAAAAACAGCATCTTGGGTTAAACAATTAATGCTTGAGAAAATGATCCGCATCCAACATTGAGCATTCAGCAAGATCCTGCTGTTTTTTTTGTGTGTGCAAAATCAGGACCTGCAGGTTAACCCGCGACTTACGGGGGGGCTATTTTTTGCCCCGCCCCCTCCCGTTATTTTGCAATAACTCCTAAACAAACACCCGTATCGTCACTAAACTTGCATTACCTTCTTTCATATCGATTCTACACATGTTGACAAAAGGAAAAATATCAGGTTATGATAGGTCAACCGGGAATGACGTCAGAGTGACGTCATGTTCTTCGGTTTTTGTTGCAAAATAATGGTTTGCGGAAAACGCTGTCAAAGGTACGATGTTTAAGATAAACTCAATTGTCTTAAATCCAATTACTGACAATAGACTAGGCTATCAAACTGCTATCTCGGATTTTTGAGTGTTTTTGAAACTCAAAATTTTGAGAAATCCCCCAAAAATTGTTTACAAAATTTTCAAGAAAAAATCAGAATTATCCAAATAACGGAATATATGTGATCGAGACGTGAGCGGTGAATATGTGTACCAAATTTGAAGTCGATATCTTCAAAAATGACTGAGTTATCGCCTTTAAATAAACAAAATTCGACCACCTCTCACAGCATTACCATGCATAAAAAACGCATTTCCAGTTTTGCTTTTTACTTCTATTTATATGGAACAAACAATGTTATAAGGTCATTTTTCGCGTTCTAGACGAAAAACAAACCCATTAACCCGCGAGTCACTGGGGGGCTTTTTTAGCCCCCCTTAGGAATATCAGGAATATCTCAATAACTAATCCAGATATCGATGGAAAAAATTCAGTACCTTTCCGGGCATCATTTTTACACCTTTTAAGAAAAAATGGGAAAATTTCGTCAGAAATTTTTCGAGATATAGTGAATTTAGTGACGTCACTAAACACGATTTTGACACCAAAATCAGCTAAACTTTGCCAAGCCATACAAAAGCTGTATTTGAAGAAAAATGCAATCCAAAAACCCTAAAAGGTATAAAATTGCAAGGGCTATAAGCCAGCTATCTCGAAATTTCACAAATTTTGGTTTTTGACCCAAAAAAATTCACAAACAAGCTTTTTTTGAAAAAATGCTCACAAAATCAAATTTTTCAAGATATTGAAAAAACCGGAATATATGTCAGATAACAACATATGGGCAACTACCATACAAAATTTCAAAATGATATCATCTTTTTTTGACTGTCATGGCATATAAAGTATGGGTAAATCATGACGTCATGTTTTGAAATTGCGTTTTTTGGCTTTTATTGACCGGATACAGACAAATAAATGCCAGCACTGTTTGTTTTAGATAAAACTGATATAGAAACATGTTCTTTCATTTTGATTTATCAATGTCAAATTTTGACCTTCAGTGACCTGAACTTGACCTGAACTTGATACTATCTTCCCGTAAATGAAGTCAGGTGGTAAAATGACTACCACTATCGAATTCTTCGCGTAAAAGCATCCATAAAACATGTGCTGCATGACTTTCGTAGATATTTTGTGTGTAGTGACCTTTTGTGACCCGACCTTGACCTTGATCTTTTCCAACAATCTCACTTTAGCTCATGTGGGATATGTATCATACTTTTGACAGCACTTTGGGTGATTATAGGCGCAATCGAAGGCCAAGGATGGCAAGTATTGTCCATAAACTCAAATACCTCGATTTTGACGTTTGACTTGACCGTGACCTGACATGTGACCTTAATTTTATATTTTTAAGTTTGCGTTAGGCTTATTTCATTGAGCGCTTTCGAATGCCGCCTTGTGTGTCCCGCTGCGATCATTGGTTCTGAAGATACCAGGGGGGCTAAAAAAAGCCCCCCACAGTGAGTCGTGTTACAGAATATACCCCAGTGACTGCCGGGTTAACATGTGTTACAACGCCTAATGACCGTAGTCTGCAGTTGGACCTCGTGACCTCGGATGACCTTGACCTGACCCAAGATCATACACAGCTTAGAAAGGTACTTAGAAGTGTCAGACACACGAATCATACCGGTTTATCGACGGCCTATGCGTTTAATATCGCAATTTTTCGCGACAATTCCATCCATCGAGACCTTTTAACACGGTCAAACACTTTGTACTTGACCTGACCTGTGACGTCATCGGTGACCCCGAGGTCTACAATATTATCTTTTCCTCGATAAATTTCCCAGGGCTATCGAATTCCGTTTTAATTTTTACATTCGGTCCAGTAATTCCGGAGATCCGAGGGGGGGGGGGGCAAAAAATAGCCCCCCCCCCCAGTAAGTCGCGTTATGAAATATACCCCAGTAACTCGCGGGTTAAGCGATGTTTTTCAGAAACTCTAATATACACACTATCCCACTAACAAATCGTTTTAGATGAAGGAGTTGCAAAGATCCCACATAATAGGCAAGACCCGTACCATAACATTGGTGGCCACAGAAACACCACATCCATCGAATTGTGCAAACAGGTCCAGCTGCACCTCCGTATTTTCGCAATGTGTACTGGCAAGTGACTAACAAAGTGCTTAGACATTATTACGATTCAAGTAAAAATGTATTGCCTCCGCTTCTGCTGACCAAAGCTCAAGTAGTTTCAAAGGTCACGTTGCAATAGAGGTTCTACGGCGGCTTTAAATTTCAGTTGAGCGGCCTTACGCCATCCCCCTTTCCGGATCATTAACAGCCAGGCCACTCTCTGTCGGCTGCAACGTCGAACCGTGAATGGATTCATTAAAGTTGTTATGGACTCGACAGCTTTTAGAACTTCCCTTGATGGAATTGCCTTTGTAGAGCACTCCTAGTTCGTGATATTCTGCGAACTTGGTCATTAATGCCGTACCAAATCAATCCACTCTGTGAAGCACTGGAAGGCTGTTACACGAGCTCCAAGCCCTCAGCTGATCCCTCATCAACTCCAAGTCGCTGGCCAAGAAACTCAAAATATCAACGAAGCCAACATTAATTCTCAAGTCGTTTTACGATGTGTCATCATCATTTAAGATCATTTAACCTATTACGCAAATGAATATTTAACCCCCACCGCACTTGCAGGTGACCTTACCGATGGTTACCGATGGTTACCGATGGTGACCCGCGTGGTCTGCAGCCCGCCGTCGACCGGCCGGCGGATTACTGTTTCACTTAGCTCACTTATTTATCGGCACCGGGATTGGCTGCGCTAATTGAGACGAATAGAGGTGCCTCGCGCCGACCGACGGAGAGGTCTTCCACCCAGCCGGACGTTTTAGTAGATTGGGTCTGGTGTGGAGACCGCGCCCCTCCCCGACCCCCGACCCCACAGTGCAGCGGTGTCGCTCACCTCACCCTGACTGGAGAGAGGGGTGAATCGACTGACGTCTTAAGAGCTGTTTTGAAAACCTGTCCGTTTTCGGGAACACGCGTCCTGGAGGGTCTGGGTCCTGTGATAGTACCGCCTACTATAGGGGAGGGGGCGTGAAAAATGTAATAATACAATACAATACTAAATAAAATATCTGCCGGAGGGGTGCATCTCTCGTTTCTCTGTGCAATCAGACGAGCTACAGTAAGAAAGCTCATAGATAAATTGAACTCGTGTGCTCATTTTGTGCAGCATTCGTAACCAATAGCAGACAATATCTTCGATGCCAAATGGCGCAGGATATATTTCTTGATCTTGGGCACAGTGGCTGGCCCTCGGCAGATCTTGCCGGTCAGGAACCCGACAAATGTTTTGTCAGAGTTCATTATTCTTGGCCGCAGTCGACGTGCAATTCAATTTTGGGCGGGTCAACACCTCCACATCTAAAATAGGGCGACAAACAAAAGAGCTAATTGAGTCAACAGAAGCCGTGGGCCCTGGGATCGTCCCCAGTGCGATAATTAATGTGCACCACGAGACTCCCTCAGTACGTGGCCCAGCGACGAAACACGCGCGCTTCGACCCCGTGACCTTCCTGTCCCCGAAGTGCCGTAAAATGTCGGTTTGACCTTTGTGACCCCGCCACATGCTCCCTTCAGACCCGGCGTGCGTGCTATCTCAGTGATCGATGCGGGTCAATTACCGGACCAGAAAACACATGGTTTTAACGCCCAAAACATAGTCGCAGGGCGTAATTAACTGTCATACTATGTGTCCGATTACATCCGTTTGAACGACCGATCACAGCTTGTAACCGGTCATGCAGGCGACCAGGCTGCTGCGAGGAGACATAACAGTGAACCAATAGCAGTGGGATGCGGCTGTTAATTGTTGGGCAGCCCTACCCAGACTGGAGGATCAACCAGACCTATCTAAATTGGCAACCTATCTAAATTAGAGGTTCAACCAGACGCCGCCACATGAATTGCAACGTTTAGCCCAGGGCTGTCATTGAGGATTTCAGATAGCTATGTGGACGCATTGGGGGGACGCATCTGAAACGGCCTTCATTCTCCTTGTCTGTGTCCTTTCGCTGTTGCTTTCAAATCTAAGTGTCTTGCATGTGCGTATCTTCGAGGGTGTGCTAGTGTGTTCCTCCCGTGGCGTAAGTAACGGTCCAAAACATGAAGCGAAGAAAACAGTGGAAACACTGCTGCCAGTTTCGAAGTTTTCCCTGAAATCTAGAGGTTTCGAAGTGACGTTCCAGGGAAGATTTTCACAAAAGCTCTGAACTTTCAATCAGGGTCTTTTTTCAAATAATTTTCTGAAATTGAGGTTTTCATGTACAACAATTCTGATTTCTATAGGGAAATGATTTGTTACGTCTGGCAGCAGTGAGTGGAAAATAATCGCTGTTTTTTTGCGGTTGGTGATCACTGGTCACTCATAAGCACCAAAAGTAATTTGGCTCCGTGATTTCCGTATATATGCATATGCATATGTCCAAAACCTGGGAGACAGTGGAGAGGTCATCACGCGACGCTTCAGTCGCAATGGCCCAGACCGCAACTTTTCAGGTTCCAAATCGAAAGTCGCCGAAATCGGTATTTATAGACGGAAGCAGACAATGGAAAATCAATAGCGTTTTGCTCATTTGTAATAATGTAATAAAATATAAAAAACACTTTATATTCGGCTTCTCGTCAATAGCAGAGTGAAATTTCTCTTTGATGATGACGCGAAGCTAAACATAGTGATTTTTAAGTATTACAAATGAACGAAAAGCTATTGATTTTCCATTTTCTGCCCATAGTTACGAATTTCGATCATGTTCATGTAAAACGCGATCAAAACGATTTTTCATTTTCTGTCGATATTTACGATCATGTCCATGAAAAACGCGATCAAAACAATTTAAATCGGTATTATCGTTACGCAGCGGCGCGAGTTAGCCCAGTGTAATGGCACCACACAGATACATATATCCTTATATTGCCCTCACTGGCGGATCCAGGAAGGGGGGGGGCATCAGGGGAAAATGCTCCCGCCATAGGAGTCGGGGGGGGGGGGGGGGGAGGAGGCATTCAATAAAAGTATCCCCCGCGCGTTCCCTGCGCTGCACGTGAAAAACAATGATCTTAGGGGAAAACTTCATGCAAACTGATTTTTTTTCTTCTCTCGAGTGATTTAATTTGAAGTTTGTATGTATCCCTTCTTTTCAATGATAGATAAAACAGCGCACCTGATGCAATTCAAGCAGCCCCAGTAACACTTACCCGGCGGGGTGCGAGGCCCCGCTGGGGGGGGGGGGGGGGGAATCTGCCCTCTTCCGGATTTTACTCAATAACTTGGAAACTATGATAGATATAAACGTGACACTTTCAGTACCTTTGCTGCATCAATTCTACGTCTTCTGACTAAATTGCAATGAAATTGATACAGTAATTTCGGAGATAACGACGTTTTAATGACGTCATGGTATGCCATTTTTGGTGGGAAAACGATAAATGTCTGACAAATCGTAAAAAGAGAGTTTTGGAGCAAATTCCAAATGAAAAGCGTCAAATGAAAGGAAATGACATTCTCTTCAAAATGGATATCTCAAATTTGCGAAATGTTGGGTTTTTGACCCCAAAATAAAAATAAACTTTTTTCGAGAGAAAAAATCGCAGTCATTTTTTTTGAATTTCAAAAGTGAATTGCTTAAGCTCGAATACTAAAATAAGGTGTCCGGCCCAAATCCGCGGATAACAAAATGGGGGTACCTTTTTCCACAAAAAGATTCCCCCCACACGGAGAGAGGCTGGATCCGCCAGTGATTGCCCTCTTCACCCTATCTGAAACCCCAACATGGCCCTACCGCTACCCCTATGCCGGTGAATGGGAGCGTCCCCTTACTTTGTTTACACTTACAGCCCTGGTTCAGCCTGGTATACATTGGCTCGAATTGACCCGGTAAACAAATTGCCACTATAGAAGCAAGACCAGCAATGGCGAAACTAGTTTATTTTCACATTAACAGCGTAAGTACAGGTTTACGAAATGCAAAATAAGTCAAACTGCACATCAAATGCAGTTTACAGCTTCCTTGTGCGAATCATGAGAAACCTGCACGCTTCGTAAGATCGATGGACAGTTCGGCCAATCTTCAACACGCACGCACGCACGCACACGCACACGCACACGCACACGCACACGCACACGCACACGCACACGCACACGCACACGCACACGCACACGCACACGCACACGCACACGCACACGCACACGCACACGCACACGCACACGCACACGCACACGCACACGCACACGCACACGCACACGCACACGCACACGCACACGCACACGCACACGCACACGCACACGCACACGCACACGCACACGCACACGCACACGCACACGCACACGCGCACACACACACACACACACACACACACACACACACACACACACACACACACACACACACACACACACACACACACACACACACACACACACACACACACACACACACACACACACACACACACACACACACACACACACACATACACACACATACACACACAACACACACACACACACACACACACACACACACACACACACACACACACACACCCACACACACACACACACACACACACACACACACACACACACACACACACACACACACACATACACACACACGGACCATGAACGATTCAGTCCCGCGTCTACACTGAACAAACATCGCGTCCGTTGGTGTGTCGGTCCGATTCATGACCGGGGATTCTGCCGATGGCAAGCGCATA
The DNA here is from genome assembly GCA_036785665.1 of Chirona hameri. Lineage (NCBI taxonomy): Eukaryota > Metazoa > Arthropoda > Thecostraca > Balanomorpha > Balanidae > Chirona > Chirona hameri. The sequence goes on from JAXIVJ010016282.1 coordinate 8,084, forward strand.
AATCGACGCTCCAAACATATCGCCGTAATAACGCCCGGTTCTCGGTAATCCTTCTTTATGCAGCGACGGCTCCTGAGAGGAAAGGCAAATATCTTGTTGGCGGCCCGATGCCATTTGTATCAGAAGAGCGAGAAGATCGCGCGAAATAGTTTTCGAGTCGGCGCGAGAGTGTCTCCTCTGGGCTCCGCTGCATGCTCCGCCGGAGGTCATTATATGTTAGATCGAAATTATATTTTTGTGTCGCGAGAAAAATGCCAGCAATAAAAGAATACCGCCTTTTAAAGCATAATTTGTTGGATGTGACAAGAGAGTTGCTAACATATTGAACGCCGCAGAATTTTGCAATCTATCGAGTCGTATTCTACGAGACTGAAACCTTCTAACATGGCTTACAAATATAGTATAACACACAATGGGGCAGTCCGAGAGAAGCGTTATTTGTTTGTTTGATTAGAAACCTGATATTGTTTTATTAACGATAATTTGAATTCTAAAAAATGGACAACACGAAGCAATGTTTGTAGTCCTGAGACTCACACAACCCTCTTCACTTTACTTGCTAACTTAAGCATTGGAAGAATGTTATGCATTCAGAGGAGAAACGGTAATTAGTAAATTTGACATTTATTACACCTGGATGAAATCACGGAGGCATTAAAGCCTCTATTCAGTAATCTGGCTACCATACCTCGTGCATAAACCAACTATAAGGGACTCAAGGGACTGCCTGTTGGGTAGTTCGCAGTATTTTAGCGAACAATGTTTCGCCAGCAATGGCGGCAGTAAACAGCTGATCGATCCCACCAATCGGAGTCTGTGAAGCCAAACACCTGACGCTGGCTGTAAACATTCAAACGCTACCCCGAACATGCAAAATGCGATTCGGACCGCAGTTTACGATATTGCATTTCGGGGAAATGTACATCATGCTATCGATCATTGCGATTTGATTGCCCGCCCATGCCATGGTAACGAGAAAAGTCTTTAAATAACAGAACGTCTATAAATCAAGGTATATGTTAGCGGCAACGTAACAAATGTTTTATTTTTAAGATATAAGCTTCATCTTATTTTTCGGAACGAGCCATGGAGCTATTGGACTGCTATTAACCCTTGGGGACCAGGCGAACTGCTGGCTGAAACTTAAGACGCATTTCTATCTTCCAGAGCAGACTTCAGTAAAATTGTTCATCACGAAACCAAAAGCTGGACAATAATGTCTTGAGAAAGCTAATCCTCAGGGACTTCACCCGAAAGCCAGGCTTACACAAATCCATGTGACAAGGCAGCAACTATGAAACTTTTGGCGAGAACAAGTTCTGATGGCCTCCCAGGGACCCCTTCTCCGGCTGTGAGCGCCTTATTGGAGCTCAAAAGAGGATTCCGGAGTCTCTTTTGCCGTTCGCCAGTGTCGGACGTCCGTAAATTAAGGAAATGAGTGAGAGCGGGGTCTGTGAAATGTCGACGCACGAGCTTACCGTACCGTACCAGCGCGACCGGCGCGATCGATCTCTGGCGGCAGCCGGCAGGCCGACCGGTGGAGCAACACACACACACACACACACACACACACACACACACACACACACACACACACACACACACACACACACACACACACACACACACACACACACACACACACACACACACACACACACACACACACACACACACACACACACACACACACACACACACACACACACACACACACACACACACACACACACACACACACACACACACACACACACACACACACACACACACACACACACACACACACACACACACACACACACACACACACACACACACACACACACACACACACACACACACACACACACACACACACACACACACACACACACACACACACACACACACACACACACACACACACACACACACACACACACACACACACACACACACACACACACACACACACACACACACACACACACACACACACACACACACACACACACACACACACACACACACACACACACACACACACACACACACACACACACACACACACACACACACACACACACACACACACACACACACACACACACACACACACACACACACACACACACACACACACACACACACACACACACACACACACACACACACACACACACACACACACACACACACACACACACACACACACACACACACACACACACACACACACACACACACACACACACACACACACACACACACACACACACACACACACACACACACACACACACACACACACACACACACACACACACACACACACACACACACACACACACACACACACACACACACACACACACACACACACACACACACACACACACACACACACACACACACACACACACACACACACACACACACACACACACACACACACACACACACACACACACACACACACACACACACACACACACACACACACACACACACACACACACACACACACACACACACACACACACACACACACACACACACACACACACACACACACACACACACACACACACACACACACACACACACACACACACACACACACACACACACACACACACACACACACACACACACACACACACACACACACACACACACACACACACACACACACACACACACACACACACACACACACACACACACACACACACACACACACACACACACACACACACACACACACACACACACACACACACACACACACACACACACACACACACACACACACACACACACACACACACACACACACACACACACACACACACACACACACACACACACACACACACACACACACACACACACACACACACACACACACACACACACACACACACACACACACACACACACACACACACACACACACACACACACACACACACACACACACACACACACACACACACACACACACACACATACATACACACACACACACACACACACACACACACACACACACACACACACACACACACACACACACACACACACACACACACACACACACACACACACACACACACACACACACACACACACACACACACACACACACACACACACACACACACACACACACACACACACACACACACACACACACACACACACACACACACACACACACACACACACACACACACACACACACACACACACACACACACACACACCACGCGGAGGGAGCCAGAGGAGCAGGCAAGTACGGTAACGGTGTCAACGTGCAGTTCACTGCGGGAAGCTTTAACCAGCCACATGTTTAATACTCACATGCTCAACAAAACATACGAAAATATGTTTCGTGCCTTTCTGCATGACCAATATTGCATGTGAACAAAAGAATACGTAAAGGAATATCATGTCAGAAGAATGGCGCAAAATTGATCTCGCCAGTCGCCTTCCTTTTCCATGCACCTTTTCCAAGTCGCAACTTTAGACGCGGAAATGATTTAGACCGGTCAGGACAATGTCAGGCTGCGCTGACTCACGTCACATGGTTCACGTCACATGGTTTGTCATTGTCATTGTCACAAAACATGAGTTTTGTGGTTCATTTATCGTTTGTGCTGGAAAAACGGTCTTTAATTTGCATAAATGCACTCAACTGTTGTCAAAATAATTCAATCGGTTAATAAGCTTAACTTCACGACTTGGCAACTTGGCACTTGTTTAAAGCGACTTGTTTAAAGTTTCCTGTAACAACTCAAGTCGCCTTCGATAAGGACGGACTGCTGCGCTTGCGGCGGCCCAGAAACAAATTGGCGGCCGTCAGCAACGACCGTTAGGGGACACATCAGGTCTGGCGAACGGAAATGGAATCAGCCCGGGCGGGAGGTGTCATAATGTTGGCGGACGTCGGCGGCAGTCCTGCAGAGTGCACCGACTTGAGCGATAGTTGCCATTGACCCGAGCTATGGTCAGTGGTCAGTGGTCAGTGGTGACCTGAACTGACTGACTTTCGGAGTCGTGGTCCCCGTACGCATGTTGGGTAATCTAAATGAAGGCAGTGCCCATGTTGGTAACATATTCCTCAAAGACTCACTTCCTTATTTCGGTAGAACCGCCTTCTATCGTAACCACGACGCTAACGCGTTGTTAAGACTTGTTAACTCAGACCTTGCTCGGAACGCGTCGTAAACCATCTTCGAAACTGTGTTGCTGAACGCCCAGTTAAACTCAGAACTGAGCTCTCGTCTCATAAATCTCCCCCAACTCCTCCGCCTGCGAGTGATCGGGGCGGGGATCGTGAAGTAATTGTACAACTCGTCCCGCTATCCTGCGCTGTCCCATGGCTTGTCAGCCAGGCTGGTGATGGGCATGGCAGGCGGAGCGGGTGCCGACCCCGGCCCCCGGTGCAGTGGCGGTCCAGCCCGGCGCGCCCTGGCCGCGCCGAGCCCAGCTCTCAGCCAATCGCTCGACTGTGATTAAGATCCGGTATGAACTGTCCGGCCGGCGATCGAGTGTCTTTCATTTAGGGGACAGCTCGGTCGAAACGGCGTTTTTATGTGATGTTATCGCTCGATCTGGAAACATTTCTGGGATAAATTTTATGAAGAGTCTGAAAGGAGATGGACGAGGAGACCCTTTGTTCAGCAGTGACAGGAGTGCAGTTTGCCATCATAATTGATTATTGGAGGGAGAAGATAATTGGTCACAGGATGTCTTTATCATAGCCTATTGCCGCGGATAGTTAAATTTAGTTTATCAACTTACTAGCTGGGGTACCCGGCGTTTCCCGGGAAATTAAGTACCTGGCGGTGTCTCCTCGGCGGCTCCTCGGACGCTTAAACAAATGTCTGGTAGGGTAAATTCGCATTTGCTGTGTTGTTCTTAACAAATTCTACGCTTTGAATGTCTGGTAGGGTAAACTGAAATATTGGACTTTTCATACAACCTTAGAGTGTTGTTTTTAACAAATTCCACGCTTTCACAATTTACTTGAAAAACAAATTCCACGCTTAAACAAATGTTTGGTAGGGTAAAATTCCACGCTTAAACAAATGTCTGGTCTTAACACATTCCAAGCTTTCACAATTTACTTGAAAAACAAATTCCACACTTAAACAGATATCTGGTAGGGTAAAATTCCACGATTAAGCAAATGTCTGGTAGGGTAAACTGACATTACCCCGGACACCTAGATTCAACACTGAACACTGTTCTTAAAACTGATTCAACACGGAACACTGTTCTTAAAACTAACACTGGACACCACTGCAGACTTTCAAAATGTACTTGAAAACTAACACTTGTGTTGTTCTTAACAAATTCCACGCTTTGAATGTCTGGTAGGGTAAACTGAAAGATTGGACTTCTCATACAGCCCTAGTGTGTTGTTCTTAACAAAATCCACGCCTTCACAATTTACTTGAAACAATATAGAGGTCCGATCTGAATGGTAGTGGTACACTGACATGCCTGCCATCATGCTGATTCAGAGAATGTATGGGTTTTGGGTCCACCACCAAGGGTTTTCGAGTTTATTGCGTTTGATCGGTTTGAATTTGCCCTTTATATAGGAGATTCCATTACTTCAGTCATGACCAAGGGTGCGCCTTATTAAGCGCGGCTTACTAAGTTCATTTATCATTTTCAGACCAATATCATAAAATGGCAGTGGACGAAAAAGCTTGGGTATTTGAGCAGACACACAAGAAATACATATGTATATGATAACTACAATGATACGTAAATGCAAACACATATGTAGTTTGCAGAGTATAACTATACCTCGTTCCACTCCAAGTTTGCGGCCGAAGCGCTTTCAGCAATTTGCATTGCATTTGCATTTGGCAATTGAACCTACAATTTATCGTGATATTGTTTCGCGTGCTGTTATTACGAGCGAAAGCTTCGCGCTCGCTCATCCTTCCGTGGTATATGTGAAAAATCTGAATATGAGCGGCCCGGCCCGGCCCGGCCCGGCCCGACCCGACCCGACCCGTGGCGACACTTTTGAGAAGCTCATATCTCTGCAACCACACGTCCGATTGACAAGCGGACTTCTTTGCTGAGCAGCCCCATCCAACCTTCCATGTTTGAGACCAGTGCTGACTCATGTGGGTGACTACCACTGCGTGAGGCGCATGCCACGCGAAGGGTGTTGACAAGTGCTTTCTCGCAAAAACTCTGCAACGGCTGAGCCGATTGTGTTCAAATTTGGCGCGTGGTTAGGGACATCTCAGCCGCCAGTTTCCCACAAGTCAGGGCCAGGGTGGGGTTCCTCTGCACGTGCGCACGTGCACACCCCTATTCTATATATCAGGAACGGCTGAGCCGATTGTGTTTAAATTTGGTGTGTGGTTAGGAATCTCTCAGTCGCCGGCTTTCCGACAAGTCAGGGGTGGGGTGCCTCTGCACGTGCGCACGTGCACACCCCTATTCTAAATCTCAGGAACGTCAGAGCCGATTATGCTCTAATTTGGTGTGTGGTAAGGGACCTCTCAGCCACCACTGTCCCATACATCAGGGGTGGGGTGCCTCTGCACGAGTGCACGTGCTCACAGCTCACCTTTTTTATCTCAGAAACTACTTGCCCCATCGAGTTGAAATTCACCATACATTTCGTTCGCGCTCGCTCGCTCATCGCCGACTACGGCGCCTTACTGGTTATTAAAGCGCTTCGGCCGCAAACTTGGAGTGGAACGAGGTATCGTCTCATAACAAACATGATCGGAGACCTTATATCTGATAAAAACAGAATATACTATAGTGCTAAACCCTTCGCTCCGCTGAACGATTACAGGTCAAGTGGCGGTGCAAGCCAGTGATAGGCAATTAAGGATTGATAACCCGTTCTACCCGTGGCACACCCGTCGTACCTATAATACGTTTTTGTACCCGTCATACACCCGAGGTACCCGTCAAAAACCTACGGTGCCCTATATATACCCGTGGTACCCGTTGTGCCCCTGTGGCATACGTGATAAACCCGTTATAGCCGGTACTCACCCATTATATCCATGGCACTCGTTATATACCCGTTTACTCTATTCCCTGCGGGGGCAGATTCTGCCCCTCCCGGTGTTTTTCACTTTCCGCTTATAAACCGTTAGGCCTAGCGTCCTGACACTTTGTGACTTTTCCCAAAATTGAATGACGCGGGTTGTGTCAATTTTTTTTAAAAAAATTGGTCCAGCAGAGGCGGTTCCAGACTCCTGTTTTGGGGAGGGTGTTACGAATGCGGTTTTGCGTCACATACTTCCTTCGTGGTTTGCAGTGCAATAAATGCGTCAGAAACAATTTCAATGCATTATGCATCATAGATACTGGGATTGTACATATTTTTGGGGCAGAGGCGCACTCAGGATACAAAAATGGGAGGCGATACCCACCCTCAAATTAGGTCCAACTTCAAATTAGTAAGATAATAAAAGCGTTACGCGCATGGGTGCCTCCATGTTTTTTTCCTGGATCCGCCTATGCGCAATATATCAAATTTAACAAATTACAACATATATTGCCCACATGTGACGTTCATGTCCTCCCAAACAATCACGAACAGCACATATTTGGTTCCAGAAAATCCCCCCCCCCATTTTACAATCCCTGAATACGCCTATTATTATTTTGTTTTTGTCTTTTAATATATTAAATACCAGTACATTTGAAGCCCAAAAACGTTTAGAGCATGACAATCGGTCAAGGCACATGGCCGCAAGGACCTTTAAAAAAACACCCAAAATGTTCGGACTTTTTGTCCCCTGACCCCCCATGTTTTAACAAACAAAAAATCGGGGATCCAAAAAGAGAGATCTTGTCATGACGAATCGAATGGCGTTTCCCTATCGAAATCGACCAAGCGGTTCTCGAGATATCTGGGGGAGGGGGCAGAATCTGCCCCCCCCACAGGTTAACGTAATTATGGCCGCCCGCAGGGAATAGGGTTAAACCCGTGCAAAATCCACCCCGGCTTTCCGTATATTTTTAAAAAGAATCTCTGGAACGGCAGATCCCTATAAAATAACGGGGGATCACTGTTGGCACCAACGTGACAGTCACCCACTCATACACCCTTCCACTCGTCATCCATGACATACTAATTCTGGTATCTCCTGGATGATGTCTCGTATTTCCTGCATGGAAGTACCCGACCGAAAATAATTGCACTTGCACTGCCACCCCACCCTTCCCCGTCCAACCAATCCATCTCCCACATATGTCCTATGCAAGGGGGGATCCAGCTGGCCTTTTGTTTGGGGGGGGGGCAACCATTTTAAGCAGATCTCCTTACCTAGGTACCCCCAATTTCGAATTTCTGCCCGAATTTGGGCCACTTTATTTTGCAACCACACGATTTCTAATGATTTTTTTTTTACTTTTCGACCTTTTGGGATATCGAAAAAGGCGTACCTATGTTTTCGTTCCTGACTGCAAGGAAAAAACATGAAAATGTGTGCTGAATCAAGCCGGCTTTGCCCTTAAGAGCAAGGACGAATTCATCCGTTCGTCTTCGGGGCCAACTACTTTTTCTACAAGGTTCAACGACCCTTGGCAACAAAAAAACAAGAGTATCCTAGATTTGAATAAAACAATTGCCGTCAAGGAACGCAAAAATGCTAGTGGAAAGAAGCTAATGTAGAAATTTAAAATAGAACTTGGAGCATCAAATAAATGGTAGTTTTCTTCAGAATTTCCAGCTCCGAATATCGGATAGTAAACCAGGTACCAGTAAACCGCAACCAGTAAACCGCATTTCGCTGCACAAATGTTTGTCGTTGTTATCTGTTGCGCTCCGATTAAAAAGACCTAAAGGCGAGGAGGTCAAACATGATCGAACTAGTCGCACTTCCGCCATTCAAAACAATAATACATATGACCCGATCATGGTGTCACATTTAAGATGTATTTCAAGAAATTTTAGCTACCCATCTATGCACCGCATACGGATAGGATGATCCACATCCGTTGCCAGGTTCTTGCAAAAATATGTCCCTGCTCCCGGACCTCGAGGCCATTTGCGCATCTCGGCTGGCGCATATATACGACACACGCAGACGAAGTAACCGATACCTACTACGATGAACGCTGCATATGTCATATTACTGCCATACAGTCTATGGCAGAAACCTGCGGCAGCCAGCCAGCCAGGCAGCGGCAGCCTGAAATAATCTAGCTGGCGACTTCCAGATCGCGCAAAGAAGTCAACAGCTTCGCTGACGGATGACATTATAATGTCATCCGTATAGGTCAGACCTATTGGTCTCGCGGTGGGCTTTGCACATGATCAGCGCCTCCATCCGGAGTTCGGTCATTGTCGCTCGGAGAGAGGATAGAGTCTTATCCACCTTACTGAACATCCTCTCCGCCTCCGCCGTTGTAACCGGAAGAACGGCAAGG
>JAXIVJ010016282.1:22500-27500 GCA_036785665.1 Chirona hameri
TGTTGTCATTGTAGGCCCCTGCCTCTTAGTTTCCTTGCAGTAATATGACCCCCTTTCTTCCATTCCTGAGCGCGCCTCTGCAAAAAAATGACTTTATTCCCTTTTTTGGCCTCACATATATCATTATAAGCCAACCGTCTATTGCGCCGTAATCGCTGGCATATCGTCATCACCATGCCAATCACCCCCCCTTTTCATGTGCCTGAACACGCCCCTGAAACTCTATATGTAATATATTATGCAAATAATGGAAGCAGAAGCTATCTTTCACATCTTGGTAGCTATAAACTCCCCACACATTGCTTTATTGGCTTCCCGCCAAGCATTGAATACTTCCTGGACCCCCCTTTTTTCAAGCCCCTGAAACCGCCTCTGTAATGCAATTTGTATGATATTTCATTAACATAAACTAATTTGCTCTTGTTGCAATCACCGTAAACCGATGTAACTCCTTCATACTTGAGGCAGTTAGGAAGAAACCGTGAAGATCGCATTTCCTTATTATCGCCAAATGTCGCCGCCGAACCCACCAAAAACCGTACCCTGGAACCGCCTCTGTTCAGGTTAAGAACTCAAAATTTTGACTCCATATGTGAAAATCTGTTTTAGGAAACGTCCAAAAGTTTCATGGGCCTGCTCCCAGCCGTTCTGGAGATATCTGGGAAAAACATGAGAGGGGGGGGGGGGCGGAATCCGCCCCCCTGTTACAAATAGGGTTAAGGACATGGGTATCAATGCCATATAAGGAAATGGGTCGCCTAACAAGCAAACAAAAATACTAGAGCAAAGCTTGTAAACATGAAGAAGGAGCGACACTGGTACTAGGGTCACAACAAGCCGGAGAAGCGGTACTGGAGCTTTCACCGTGCCTGAATCCAAAACCGGCGGGTTTGACTGACTCCCGAACCTGAGGTAGCTGGTTAGGTGATGTGCCGGGCTCGCACCAAGTTGACCATGACAAAATCATGCATTTAGCATACATTTGGTGCGAGCACCATACATGGCTTCAACCGTTATGCTATGCCGTGTTTTACGGTGTTATGGTCAATGTTTCAGGTACATTTTTATGAATGTATCGTTTTTTATATTGTTTTTTCTTCTATAAATTTAGTCGAATGTTTTGTATGGATGGATTTCCGAGGTCAGGACCCACGCTAAGCAGAGCTTGTTGCGCAGGTCCTGACCTCACCACCTGATCGCGCAATTCCTGTTGGCCGGCAGAATTTAGAGACGAAAGTTGTATTTTGTATTTGTATTTTATTAAGCAGATCACCAACAGGGTCCCCCACTGACAGGTGAAGTCACATAGTAAAACCGATAACACGATCACTCTGTACATCGAAACATTAGTAAGATATAAATAGTGTAAACAATACAAAGTGAACCGATAAATGATGCAAGATAAAAACAGCGACCGTAAAAGACGAGTTACAGAGATGCTATATAAGTGATGACATGTTTTCTAAAAGTGTTAAAATGATCTACAAGAAAATCCACCTCTGGGACGCTGTTTAAAAAAATAATTGACTAGCCTAGGTACCCTGCAGAGTAGACTGCCCTTCACGGTGTTAACGCGGGGGAAGATCTCGTGTAACAGCTTGTGAATGCGGGTCGATCGAGCTGGTACATGAAGTGAAAAGCTTGTTGGCAAAGTTTGAGAATCTAATTTCGAGTGGAAAATGTTCTGATGAACAATAGGTCATGCTGAATCCTATGAGCTGATAAATAAGGTATCCGGAAGTGTTGTAACAAGTCTGGGTATGCTAAAGAAGTGGTATGACCAGAGAAAGTCCTATTTAGAAGCCAAATTATAAATTTGTGTTGAACTCGATCGACCCGCACTGTGTGGGAATCAGCCGCGCCCGCCCAGATTACGCTACCATATTCTAAAAATGAGCGTACGTTGGAGAAGTAAGCGCACATTAGAGCGTTCATGTTAAACTTTGAACCATGAGAACCGGTTTGAAAAGAGCGAATTAGTAGTCCGAGCGATGTATTGGCCCTTCGGACAACATTTGTAACCTGGGGAGCAAATGTAAATTTGGTGTCAAGAATGATGCCCATGTCGCGAATTTCTCCAACGTGCTCGAGTTTTGTAGCACTAGTAAAATATATTTTCTGGACGGGCGCGCGCCTGAGGGTCATATTGAATGATTTGCATTGTTGGGGATTCAGAGTTAGTCCCCATCTGGCGGACCAGGCTGCCAGACGATCGAGATCCTGTTGATCAGACGACCGAGATGTCCGTCAGATGGGGAAGTAGTTTTGCGATAGATTTTGACGTCATCGGCGTACGGAAGGCAGCCGGACTGAATTTCAGGTGGTAAGTCATTGATGAATAATGAAAAGAAAATTGGAGCCAAAAGAGAACCTTCTGGACCACCAGACGTTACTGGTTTCCAGTCGGAGGTTTTGCCATTGACGATGACCCTCTGACGGCTATCGGACAGATACGAGACAAACCATTTTAAGGCAGAATCCCTCAAATGATAGGAATGTTTTAGTTTATGAATGAGAAGCGAGTGATTAACGCTCTGAAAAGCAGCCGAATAAACTGTATATATAGCGTCCGTCTGGTATCTGTCCGATATGGCTTCCCACGCTGATCGAAGATAGACAGCAAGGTTAGTAACACACGAACGACGGCGGATAAAACCATGCTGCTCGTGACACAGGACAGGTGGCACGTGCCGAAGTAGTTCGTCATAGACCACTCGCTCTAGTATCTTTCCGAAGAGAGGAAGCAGTGACACGGAACGATAATTTGAAGGAGACTTTTTATCACCCTTCTTGAGAATTGGAATGATATTCGCCTGCTTCCATCCTTCGGAAAGACGCCGGACTTGATCGAGGCGTTGCATATCTTGTTAATAGGGATCACTAGTTCATCAGCACACTCACCGATGATACGCGCGCTGATATTGTCTGGTCCGCAGGCCTTGGTGGCTGGTACAGATTTTAGGCAATTTCGAACGGAGGCTTCGGATACATGCAATTGTGATAAAGCGTCGATATGGTACACAGGTGCGTCCGGTAAAACAGCAATAGCAGGGTTAGTGAATTTCGCGGGCGAATGCATCGTACGTGCCCGACGACATACCTGGGCACGGTCCGCCCCGCTCACCGACGTTACTTGACCTTGAGTGCGACCGCTGCCACCGGCCGCAGACCATCCCAGTCAGGAGCAAATAGCGAGCGCCGAAGCGACTCGAACCCGGGCTGCCACTATTGGGATATGTCAGAAGTCCAGCTGTCCAGCGCTCTCCCACTGAGCTACAGGGGCGGACAAAAGGTTCTAGCTATACTATATAAGGTTATAGATATATAAGGCCTGGGGCTCCCGTAGCGGTCGCTACTGGCTACGGGAGCCTCAGGCCGCCCACTGTCTGCGCTGCTGGCTTCTCGTTTCGACCTGCGACCCTTCCAGAACTGTCTCTTTGTATTCGGCGGATGAGTGCGTCGCGAGCAGTGGGTTTAGATGATGTACCACTCGTGGCAGTTTGTAAATGTCTTCCTGTGATAGGTCCACACCTTTTAAATCTTATCAACCTGTCTTTTACTACTAACGTGTTTCCGGATAGCTGGAAGGCGGCAATTGTTGTGCCCCTTCCAAAGTCAGGCGATCCGGCCATACCATCAAACAACCGGCCCATCTCTCTGCTCAGTGTCTTGTCTAAAACTCTAGAGAAAGTAGCATGCACGCAGCTCACGAATTATTTGAACGAGACGGGGCTTTTGCACTCTTCCCAGTATGCCTACAGGCCACGCCACTCAACCGAGGACGCCGTGCTCGCCGCTGTCGAACGTCTGGTCACAAACACCGACAATGGTCTCATATCATCGGTAACGACGATGGATCTGTCAAAGGCGTTCGACAGCGTCGACCGCGACGTGCTTCTTACTAAGCTGTCTTGGTATGGTGTTACTGACGTAGATTGGTTCCGGAGCTATTTGAGTGGCCGAGAACAGATAGTGCGTGGCGGTCGGCTGACTCTCCCGATGTCGTGCGGTGTGCCTCAGGGCTCGATCCTTGGACCTATTTATTTATTTTATTTACTAACGATCTTTACAGTTTCTTAACTCATGGTCATCTCGTCACGTACGCAGACGACACCATGCACGTAGACTGCGCGACCCCTAACGAAGCAGGCCTCGCCGAACTTAAAACTAGACTGCAGCATACCATGCATGAGCTCCAGTCCTGGTTCAGAGCCAATTCTCTTAAAATGAATGAAAGAAAAACCAACTTCATGCTAGTCGGCTCAAAGCTAAATCTAAAAAAGACTGCAAATTTCCATTTTTGTATGGGCGGAACTGTTGTGTGCCCCTCAAAGAACATCAAATTACTCGGCGTAATAGTTGACTCGGAGTTGTCCTGGGACGCGCACGTCTCAAGTGTGAGAAAATGCAATTATATTCTTATCTCTCTTTATAGATGCCGGCAAGTAGCATAAGTCAGTAGCATAAAATTCAAAAAATTATTAACTTCGCCGCGAGAATAGTTACCGGTTCCAAAAAACATCATCACGTAAACCCCATCCCTACTTTCTCTGGGGTGGCCGAGGATCGGGGTCATGGTGGCCCATTGCGACCTGTTAAGGTGTTTGAGACACTGAGGGAGGAAGGCGTTCCTCAAGAGATTCGCGCGCTTTTTGTTCCGCGTTTCGCTGTGTCCCAGCGTGAGACGCGAGCCACCAATCAGGGCAGGCTTAACCTCCGCAGGCCTAGGTTGACTGCTACGCAGAGAGGGTTCACTTACCGCGCCGCGACCGCTTGGAACCGTCTACCGCCAGGTGCCTGCGATGCTGCAACAGTACGCGCATTTCGGACCATGCTGACCAACACGACTGTGATCGATGACCAGTGACCTAGATCTGACCAGACGCACGCTGTCTGTTTTTGTGTATATTTGATTTTATCGTCATTTTATTTATTTATTTTCCTTTGTATGTTTTTTTTTAAATTATTATTTAGTACCTATTTCCTTTACCTCATTCTTT
>JAXIVJ010016283.1:17500-22500 GCA_036785665.1 Chirona hameri
TCCGGGCATACCACACCGCCTCCGGGCATACAACACCGCCTCCGGGCATACTACACCGCCTCCGGGCATACTACACCGCCTGCGGGCATAGAACACCGCCTCCGGGCATACAACACCGCCTCCGGGCATACAACACCGCCTCCGGGCATACAACACCGCTTCCGGGCATACCACACCGTCTCACGTCATCATCAGCAACATCATCAGCAACATCATCAGCAACATCATCAGCAACATCACCAGCAACATCATCATCAACATCATCAGCAACATCATCAGCAACATCATCAGCAACATCATCATCAACATCATCATCAACAGCAACATCATCATCAGCAACATCATCATCAGCAACATCATCATCATCATCATCATCATCATCATCATCATCATCATCATCATCATCATCATCATCATCATCATCATCATCATCATCATCATCATCATCATCATCATCATCATCATCATCATCATCATCATCATCATCATCATCATCATCATCATCATCATCATCATCATCATCATCATCATCATCATCATCATCATCATCATCATCATCATCATCATCATCATCATCATCATCATCATCATCATCATCATCATCATCATCATCATCATCATCATCATCATCATCATCATCATCATCATCATCATCATCATCATCATCATCATCATCATCATCATCATCATCATCATCATCATCATCATTATCATCATCATGCCCGGAGGCGGTGTTGTACCGCCTCCGGGCATACCACACCGCCTCCGGGCATACAATACCGCCTCCGGGCATACTACACCGCCTCCGGGCATACCACACCGCCTCCGGGCATACAACACCGCCTCCGGGCATACTACACCGCCTCCGGGCATACTACACCGCCTCCGGGCATAGAACACCGCCTCCGGGCATACAACACCGCCTCCGGGCATACTACACCGCCTCCGGGCATACCAGACCGCCTCAGGGCATACAACACCGCCTCCGGGCATACAACACCGCCTCCGGGCATACCACACCGCCTCCGGGCATACAACAACACCGCCTCCGGGCATACTACACCGCTTCCGGGCATACCACACCGCCTCCGGGCATACAACACCGCCTCCGGGAATACTACACCGCCTCCGGGCATACCACACCGCCTCCGGGCATACAACAACGCCTCCTGGCACACTGCACCGCCTCCGGGCATACCACACCGCCTCCGGGCATACAACACCGCCTCCGGGCATACTACACCGCCTCCGGGCATACCAGACCGCCTCAGGGCATACAACACCGCCTCCGGGCATACAACACCGCCTCCGGGCATACCACACCGCCTCCGGGCATACAACACCGCCTCCGGGCATACAACACCGCCTCCGGGCATACCACACCGCCTCCGGGCATACAACACCGCCTCCGGGCATACAACACCGCCTCCGGGCATACCACACCGTCTCACGTCATCATCAGCAACATCATCAGCAACATCATCAGCAACATCACCAGCAACATCATCAGCAACATCATCAGCAACATCATCAGCAACATCATCAGCAACATCATCAGCAACATCATCATCAACATCATCATCAACATCATCATCAACATCATCATCAACATCATCATCAACATCATCAGCAACATCATCAGCAACATCATCAGCAACATCATCAGCAACATCATCAACAACATCATCATCAGCAACATCATCATCAGCAACATCATCATCAGCAACATCATCATCATCATCATCATCATCATCATCATCATCATCATCATCATCATCATCATCATCATCATCATCATCATCATCATCATCATCATCATCATCATCATCATCATCATCATCATCATCATCATCATCATCATCATCATCATCATCATCATCATCATCATCATCATCATCATCATCATCATCATCATCATCATCATCATCATCATCATCATCATCATCATCATCATCATCATCATCATCATCATCATCATCATCATCATCATCATCATCATCATCATCATCATCATCATCATCATCATCATCATCATCATCATCATCATCATCATCATCATCATCATCATCATCATCATCATCATTATCATCATCATGCCCGGAGGCGGTGTTATACCGCCTCCGGGCATACCACACCGCCTCCGGGCATACAACACCGCCTCCGGGCATACTACACCGCCTCCGGGCATACCACACCGCCTCCGGGCATACAACACCGCCTCCGGGCATACTACACCGCCTCCGGGCATACCACACCGCCTCCGGGCATACAACACCGCCTCCGGGCATACTGCACCGCCTCCGGGCTTACCACACCGCCTCCGGGCATACAACACCGCCTCCGGGCATACTACACCGCCTCCGGGCATACCAGACCGCCTCAGGGCATACAACACCGCCTCCGGGCATACAACACCGCCTCCGGGCATACCACACCGCCTCCGGGCATACAACACCGCCTCCGGGCATACAACACCGCCTCCGGGCATACCACACCGCCTCCGGGCATACAACACCGCCTCCGGGCATACAACACCGCCTCCGGGCATACCACACCGTCTCACGTCATCATCAGCAACATCATCAGCAACATCATCAGCAACATCACCAGCAACATCATCAGCAACATCATCAAAAACATCATCAGCAACATCATCAGCAACATCATCAGCAACATCATCATCAACATCATCATCAACATCATCATCAACATCATCATCAACATCATCATCAACATCATCAGCAACATCATCAGCAACATCATCAGCAACATCATCAGCAACATCATCAAGAACATCATCATCAGCAACATCATCATCAGCAACATCATCATCAGCATCATCATCATCATCATCATCATCATCATCATCATCATCATCATCATCATCATCATCATCATCATCATCATCATCATCATCATCATCATCATCATCATCATCATCATCATCATCATCATCATCATCATCATCATCATCATCATCATCATCATCATCATCATCATCATCATCATCATCATCATCATCGTCATCATCATCATCATCATCATCATCATCATCATCATCATCATCATCATCATTATTATCATCATCATGCCCGGAGGCGGTGTTGTACCGCCTCCGGGCATACCACACCGCCTCCGGGCATACAATACCGCCTCCGGGCATACTACACCGCCTCCGGGCATACCACACCGCCTCCGGGCATACAACACCGCCTCCGGGCATACTACACCGCCTCCGGGCATACTACACCGCCTGCGGGCATAGAACACCGCCTCCGGGCATACAACACCGCCTCCGGGCATACAACACCGCCTCCGGGCATACAACACCGCTTCCGGGCATACCACACCGTCTCACGTCATCATCAGCAACATCATCAGCAACATCATCAGCAACATCATCAGCAACATCACCAGCAACATCATCATCATCAGCAACATCATCAGCAACATCATCAGCAACATCATCATCAACATCATCATCAACAGCAACATCATCATCAGCAACATCATCATCAGCAACATCATCATCATCATCATCATCATCATCATCATCATCATCATCATCATCATCATCATCATCATCATCATCATCATCATCATCATCATCATCATCATCATCATCATCATCATCATCATCATCATCATCATCATCATCATCATCATCATCATCATCATCATCATCATCATCATCATCATCATCATCATCATCATCATCATCATCATCATCATCATCATCATCATCATCATCATCATCATCATCATCATCATCATCATCATCATCATCATCATCATCATCATCATCATCATCGTCATCATCATCATCATCATCATCATCATCATCATCATCATCATCATCATCATCATCATTATCATCATCATGCCCGGAGGCGGTGTTGTACCGCCTCCGGGCATACCACACCGCCTCCGGGCATACAATACCGCCTCCGGGCATACTACACCGCCTCCGGGCATACCACACCGCCTCCGGGCATACAACACCGCCTCCGGGCATACTACACCGCCTCCGGGCATACTACACCGCCTCCGGGCATAGAACACCGCCTCCGGGCATACAACACCGCCTCCGGGCATACTACACCGCCTCCGGGCATACCAGACCGCCTCAGGGCATACAACACCGCCTCCGGGCATACAACACCGCCTCCGGGCATACCACACCGCCTCCGGGCATACAACACCGCCTCCGGGCATACTACACCGCTTCCGGGCATACCACACCGCCTCCGGGCATACAACACCGCCTCCGGGAATACTACACCGCCTCCGGGCATACCACACCGCCTCCGGGCATACAACAACGCCTCCTGGCACACTGCACCGCCTCCGGGCATACCACACCGCCTCCGGGCATACAACACCGCCTCCGGGCATACTACACCGCCTCCGGGCATACCAGACCGCCTCAGGGCATACAACACCGCCTCCGGGCATACAACACCGCCTCCGGGCATACCACACCGCCTCCGGGCATACAACACCGCCTCCGGGCATACAACACCGCCTCCGGGCATACCACACCGCCTCCGGGCATACAACACCGCCTCCGGGCATACAACACCGCCTCCGGGCATACCACACCGTCTCACGTCATCATCAGCAACATCATCAGCAACATCATCAGCAACATCACCAGCAACATCATCAGCAACATCATCAGCAACATCATCAGCAACATCATCAGCAACATCATCAGCAACATCATCATCAACATCATCATCAACATCATCATCAACATCATCATCAACATCATCATCAACATCATCAGCAACATCATCAGCAACATCATCAGCAACATCATCAGCAACATCATCAACAACATCATCATCAGCAACATCATCATCAGCAACATCATCATCAGCAACATCATCATCATCATCATCATCATCATCATCATCATCATCATCATCATCATCATCATCATCATCATCATCATCATCATCATCATCATCATCATCATCATCATCATCATCATCATC
>JAXIVJ010016283.1:25000-29295 GCA_036785665.1 Chirona hameri
CATCATCATCATCATCATCATCATCATCATCATCATCATCATCATCATTATCATCATCATCATGCCCGGAGGCGGTGTTGTACCGCCTCCGGGCATACCACACCGCCTCCGGGCATACAACACCGCCTCCGGGCATACTACACCGCCTCCGGGCATACCACACCGCCTCCGGGCATACAACACCGCCTCCGGGCAAACTACACCGCCTCCGGGCATACCACACCGCCTCCGGGCATACAACACCGCCTCCGGGCATACTACACCGCCTCCGGGCATACCACACCGCCTCCGGGCATACAACACCGCCTCCGGGCATACTGCACCGCCTCCGGGCATACCACACCGCCTCCGGGCATACAACACCGCCTCCGGGCATACAACACCGCCTCCGGGCATACCACACCGCCTCCGGGCATACAACACCGCCTCCGGGCATACAACACCGCCTCCGGGCATACCACACCGTCTCACGTCATCATCAGCAACATCATCAGCAACATCATCAGCGACATAATAATCAGCAACATCATCATCAACATCATCATCAACATCATCATCAACATCATCATCAACATCATCATCAACATCATCATCAACATCATCATCAACATCTTCAGCAACATCATCAGCAACATCATCATCAACATCATCAGCAACATCATCATCAACATCATCATCAGCAACATCATCATCCGAAACATCATCATCAGCAACATCCTCATCAGCAACATCATCATCAGCAACATCATCATCATCATCATCATCATCATCATCATCATCATCATCATCATCATCATCATCATCATCATCATCATCATCATCATCATCATCATCATCATCATCATCATCATCATCATCATCATCATCATCATCATCATCATCATCATCATCATCATCATCATCATCATCATCATCATCATCATCATCATCATTATCATCATCATGCCCGGAGGCGGTGTTGTACCGCATCCGGGCATACCACACCGCCTCCGGGCATACAACACCGCCTCCGGGCATACTACACCGCCTCCGGGCATACCACACCGCCTCCGGGCATACAACACCGCCTCCGGGCATACTACACCGCCTCCGGGCATACCACACCGCCTCCGGGCATACAACACCGCCTCCGGGCATACTGCACCGCCTCCGGGCTTACCACACCGCCTCCGGGCATACAACACCGCCTCCGGGCATACTACACCGCCTCCGGGCATACCAGACCGCCTCAGGGCATACAACACCGCCTCCGGGCATACAACACCGCCTCCGGGCATACCACACCGCCTCCGGGCATACAACACCGCCTCCGGGCATACAACACCGCCTCCGGGCATACCACACCGCCTCCGGGCATACAACACCGCCTCCGGGCATACAACACCGCCTCCGGGCATACCACACCGTCTCACGTCATCATCAGCAACATCATCAGCAACATCATCAGCAACATCACCAGCAACATCATCAGCAACATCATCAAAAACATCATCAGCAACATCATCAGCAACATCATCAGCAACATCATCATCAACATCATCATCAACATCATCATCAACATCATCATCAACATCATCATCAACATCATCAGCAACATCATCAGCAACATCATCAGCAACATCATCAGCAACATCATCAAGAACATCATCATCAGCAACATCATCATCAGCAACATCATCATCAGCATCATCATCATCATCATCATCATCATCATCATCATCATCATCATCATCATCATCATCATCATCATCATCATCATCATCATCATCATCATCATCATCATCATCATCATCATCATCATCATCATCATCATCATCATCATCATCATCATCATCATCATCATCATCATCATCATCGTCATCATCATCATCATCATCATCATCATCATCATCATCATCATCATCATCATTATTATCATCATCATGCCCGGAGGCGGTGTTGTACCGCCTCCGGGCATACCACACCGCCTCCGGACATACAATACCGCCTCCGGGCATACTACACCGCCTCCGGGCATACCACACCGCCTCCGGGCATACAACACCGCCTCCGGGCATACTACACCGCCTCCGGGCATACTACACCGCCTGCGGGCATAGAACACCGCCTCCGGGCATACAACACCGCCTCCGGGCATACAACACCGCCTCCGGGCATACAACACCGCTTCCGGGCATACCACACCGTCTCACGTCATCATCAGCAACATCATCAGCAACATCATCAGCAACATCATCAGCAACATCACCAGCAACATCATCATCAACATCATCAGCAACATCATCAGCAACATCATCAGCAACATCATCATCAACATCATCATCAACATCATCATCAACATCATCATCAACATCATCATCAACATCATCAGCAACATCATCAGCAACATCATCAGCAACATCATCAGCAACATCATCAACAACATCATCATCAGCAACATCATCATCAGCAACATCATCATCAGCAACATCATCATCATCATCATCATCATCATCATCATCATCATCATCATCATCATCATCATCATCATCATCATCATCATCATCATCATCATCATCATCATCATCATCATCATCATCATCATCATCATCATCATCATCATCATCATCATCATCATCATCATCATCATCATCATCATCATCATCATCATCATCATCATCATCATCATCATCATCATCATCATCATCATCATCATCATCATCATCATCATCATCATCATCATCATCATCATCATCATCATCATCATCATCATCATCATCATCATCATCATCATCATCATCATCATCATCATCATCATCATCATCATCATCATCATCATCATTATCATCATCATGCCCGGAGGCGGTGTTATACCGCCTCCGGGCATACCACACCGCCTCCGGGCATACAACACCGCCTCCGGGCATACTACACCGCCTCCGGGCATACCACACCGCCTCCGGGCATACAACACCGCCTCCGGGCATACTACACCGCCTCCGGGCATACCACACCGCCTCCGGGCATACAACACCGCCTCCGGGCATACTGCACCGCCTCCGGGCATACCACACCGCCTCCGGGCATACAACACCGCCTCCGGGCATACTACACCGCCTCCGGGCATACCAGACCGCCTCAGGGCATACAACACCGCCTCCGGGCATACAACACCGCCTCCGGGCATACCACACCGCCTCCGGGCATACAACACCGCCTCCGGGCATACAACACCGCCTCCGGGCATACCACACCGCCTCCGGGCATACAACACCGCCTCCGGGCATACAACACCGCCTCCGGGCATACCACACCGTCTCACGTCATCATCAGCAACATCATCAGCAACATCATCAGCAACATCACCAGCAACATCATCAGCAACATCATCAGCAACATCATCAGCAACATCATCAGCAACATCATCAGCAACATCATCATCAACATCATCATCAACATCATCATCAACATCATCATCAACATCATCATCAACATCATCAGCCACATCATCAGCAACATCATCAGCAACATCATCAGCAACATCATCAACAATATCATCATCAGCAACATCATCATCAGCAACATCATCATCAGCAACATCATCATCATCATCATCATCATCATCATCATCATCATCATCATCATCATCATCATCATCATCATCATCATCATCATCATCATCATCATCATCGTCATCATCATCAGCAACATCATCATCATCATCATCATCATCATCATCATCATCATCATCATCATCATCATCATCATCATCATCATCATCATCATCATCATCATCATCATCATCATCATCATCATCATCATCATCATCATCATCATCATCATCATCATCATCATCATCATCATCATCATCATCATCATCATCATCATCATCATCATCATCATCATCATTATCATCATCATGCCCGGAGGCGGTGTTGTACCGCCTCCGGGCATACCACACCGCCTCCGGGCATACAACACCGCCTCCGGGCATACTACACCGCTTCCGGGCATACCACACCGCCTCCGGGCATACAACACCGCCTCCGGGCATACTACACCGCCTCCGGGCATACAACACCGCCTCCGGGCATACAACACCGCCTCCGGGCATACTGCACCGCCTTCGGGCATACCACACCGCCTCCGGGCATACAACACCGCCACCGGGCATACTACACCGCCTCCGGGCATACCAGACCGCCTCAGGGCATACAACACCGCCTCCGGGCATACAACACCGCCTCCGGGCATACCACACCGCCTCCGGGCATACAACACCGCCTCCGGGCATACAACACCGCCTCCGGGCATAC
>JAXIVJ010016284.1:0-7500 GCA_036785665.1 Chirona hameri
ATTTTTGGAGAACTTGGTTCTTTGATGAAATGTTAATGCCTCTTTAGAAAATCCAATCTTTGATATCGAAAAGCATTGGATGCATTACCTAGCATTGGATGCACGCTGGTTCATTTCTGAATGGCTGACAGTACTAATATTTTTTTTCTCGCTTATACGTGTTGGATTGAGTTCTTTCATGCTATGTGGAGAGTCACTTTGTTGTTATACAAACAGTTCGATTGATTTCAATCACAGCTAAACAACACGCAAGAAGTTCACCTGAATTTCTACCAGTCAACATGCATACTTCTTCGCTATGGTCCAGCCGTACACTTCTGACTTACACTACTTCACTACTTCACTTCTGACACTACTGACTGACACTACTGACATTCTACTAACATACTACTGACACACTACTGACACACTACTGACACACTACGGAAACTACTGACTGACACTACTGACACACTACGAAACTACTGACTGACACTACTGACACACTACTGATACACTACTGGCACACTGTTGACATAGTACTGACACTACTGACACTACTGTTTCAGAGGCAGCAGCTGCTGCTACTCACCGCCCTCGCGGCACTGGGCTCAGGTGCCCCAGGCGACAATGACCGGTCCCTGACAGCGGCTCGGGGCGATGGTGGCGCTGTCTATCCTCGCGGTGACAGCGCGCTGCTACATCTACCGGCGGACTCGGGAGTTACGGCGGTGGAGGGCAGGACATTTGATTTGGTGCCGGCCGCCACAGGTTAGTTCGACAACAGATGGCTCTGTTATCAATGCATACATGCATATCTGTGACAGGTAAGCTTGCGCTTAGGGGTCTGAAATTTACTCGTGTTTACCATCGTTGTCAGTGATAACGTGGATCGTGGCGACTCTAGTTAGAAATAAAATTTGACGATGTATTTGTAGCAGAATTCGGAATGCCTAGTGCAGACTACCTTCAATAAGTGCCTGTTCCGTAATACAAAAATATCAAAGCCCTACCAAATTGATGTATTACGTGTATCTTACTACATTTTAATCAAATTGTCAAGGCAATGGCAGTTAGCATAGCGTAACATAACGGAATATTCCCCTATCGGGTATATATAAATGTCAACTTGCTTGCAACGACATTTATATCTTAACCGATGGAGTCTTTAACTCGCGCACTGCAAGGGAGGGGGGTGATTTCCGCCCCCCTCAGGTTTTTCGCAGATAGCGAACAAAACGGCTGTGCGCAGCGCCGCCGAGTTTTTTGCACACCTGTTAGGACATCAATTGCTCACACTTTGAAGAAAAAAATGAACCTCGGGTCATCTCAGGTCAGGTCAACAGACCAGGTCAAGTGACCCCACCTCCAAAAACGTTTGCAGTTGTGCCAAAGCCAGAGTTTCTCACCGATCAATTTGAAACTTACAGGGTGTCATGAGGGCCTAAGTACTTACAATTCGTTTATCTCGGAATTTGTATATCAGTGACCTAAGGTCAGGTCAATTTCGTGACCTCCCATAATAAGTCAATGGGGAAATATTCAAATGCTTCCTATTTCAAGGATATGCATGACATTAGTCCAATTACTTCTGGATCATGTTCTTATAGGATATTCTTGATGATCCAAGTGTAAGTTTTGTTCAGTGACCCCTATGGGGTCATTTGAGGTCATCCGAGGTTACCATCACTTTTTTGTCAATAACTTCGCGACATAATGAAGATAGAAAAGTAAAACCGACAGAAAAGTGTTTGTCTCGTCGAGACACGTCTCCCTATGTGCAACATGATCTACTTGGGTCTTGACCTCAGGTCAAGGTCATTTGACCTGAAGTCAAATTTTGAAATTGACCTAACACAGACACCATGTATATCATTCGAAGCGCCTTGACGAAACCAACGAAATAAAATAATCAGTTTTCCGTTAACTTTATTAGGTAAAAAGTTCTTAGCGAAAAACGGTTTTGCAAAAAAGCAGCATGTTTTTCTTTTTTGACCTCTGGACAGGGGCGTCGCCTCGGATTTGTGAGTGGGGGGGGGGGGACGAAGTGCCGAATTCACCATCAGTACGGTTCGCGACAATGTGAAGGAAAATAAGTTTTTACCTTATCATTTTTACTTAGAAACTCATTTTTTAGTTCTAACTACCAGCGTTAAACAAAAAATAACAGGTGATACTTATAGAGCTTAGCGCTTGTGCGAGGAACATACTTGTGATAATTTATTTAACTGTTTTTACTGTTTTACTGTTTGATAAAGGCCTGTGGCCAAAATATTACTACGTGATCATAACGTTTTGATTTTCATATTTTCGAGGAAAAGGTCATGATATTTCGTTTTTAACTATTATAACAGATGATAGATGAAAAACAACAACTTCTTCGGAAATCTTCATGGTATATTGTTCAAACGACTCTATATTCAATAGGACCTGTCAGGCGATTCGCTCATCGCTGTTTGGGATACATATTCTAGTTATTCGTGTTACATAGAAGGCTATCTCATAATAATTATAAGAAGTGTATCTCATAATAATCATAATAATTATAAGAAGAAGAAGGCAACCACCTGTCCGTCTGTCCGTTCGGATGTCATCCGATTGCTTAATAACTCCGCGCACCTTACAGTAAAAACCGCGAAATTTGGCATGTTAGTGGGAATGTATCGGGTCGCACTATCGTAGGCAAATTTTGCGCCGATCCATGATCACAATAGACTGCAATTCTAATTATTCTTAATATGCCGTGAATATCAGAACTTATAATCCCCTTCCGGCTGCCACTGGACTGGCTTTTTGCTTTCGGGAGACACTAGCTCGGTGGTCATAGGGGTCAGGGTCAGGGTGTTTTTTCTTCTATCTTCTTCATAAGCTCAGCGCATCTCACTGTTCTGCATGCTGACCGACCCGGGCTGCCGTAACTGTACAGGAGGATGGATCGCTCCGGAACCGGTGACTGCCGCTGGCTCGTTGTGCGGGGTAGTCGTGTGTGGACGGCTGGCCGAAGCGGATGCGGATGAAGTAGCTTATGTACTTGGAGTAATGGATGAAGTAGTTATCCGAAAACTACCTCGGATTATAAACTTTAAACGCATTTTGGCAGAACTTGAACGAACTGGCTAGCGTATTTAATTTGATAAATTTAGTCCGAAGCTTTTGAATGGATACATTTCCTATGTCCGGACCCGGCCAGTTTGAGGAGTGCGAACCAGTTTGAATCTTTTATTACCGAGCGGAGCGAGGTCTTCCGTTAACTAGAGGCAAAATCTGCGTATGAGCGGCCCGACCGTAGCCATGGTTTTCAGAAGCTTATTTCTTTGCAGCTGTTCGGTCGAAGTGACTGAAAACTTGCACACAAAAAACGTTCATGTCGTAAAACTATCCGCCGGTGTTTCCTTACAGCAAGCACAAAGTGTGCCTCAGCAACAAATAGGGCACATTAACGCCATAATATGACCATTTTCCTGCTACTGAAATTCCATTTAAATTCCTGTCAACTTCCATCAAGAAAAGTACAAATATCTTCCTGATCCCTTCCATTCTTCCATTGCACTGATACTTTTTCCAAATGATTTTATGATATTGAAACCAGCAATATTTCCGAACACAGTATTATGGATGTATGTCTCCAAAACTGGGGGGGGGATAATCCCCCCAGCCTGACGACAGGCGGGGGGGGGGGCGTGTCCCCCCCCCCCCCAACGGCGACGCCCTTGGATGTACCCATGACGTCACACTATTCGCTGCCTTGGCTAAATTGTATCTAAGGCCTTGGAATGAATGGTGAATGAATGGATGAACCTGACATTCAATCATAGCAGAAGCCAATCTTGTGTACCAACTTTTAGCTGCCATATCACAATTTTATTGTCTACAAAGTAATTAAGTACCTACATCTGCAAGTACAAATAAAGAACTCAAGTATATTTGGTTAAAAATTGCATGTAATTTGAGCGCTAAGAATACATTAAGTTTCATATTCTTTGGAACGAATTCAGCAAAAAAAAGTCTGCTTTCTTGGGGGGGACGTCCCCCCCTGATTTTTGAACTGGGGGGAGGGGGGACGCGTCCCCCCCGCCGCCGACGCCCATGCCTCTGGAGCCTCAAATATTAACCTGAGATCAAATTTGAAGACACCTCGCCGATTGTAAATTTCCATGGCTGGCGATCGCTGTTTTCTGTTTGTTTCTAGCTAGCATAGTTTCCGAGATATATGGCAATTTCTGGAGCGAAGTCCTAAAACAGGAAAAACTGGGAAATTTGACCTTTGATGACCTCTGGTGACCTCAATTTTGACCTGATCTAAAAAATACTGGAATACTTTCGATATAACTTGTATCAAACTATCAAACACCGTTTTCCGCTTGTCGCTACGTTGCGTAGTTTTCTAGATCTCACGGGGGGGGGGGGGGCGGAAATCAACTCCCCTGCAGTTCGTGTTCAGCGCAAACCCCTGCAGTGTGCGGGTTAATTCTTATCATGATATCACTTCGCCTCACCCTTTTTCCTCTATGATTACATTGTATTTATTTCACAGGATACGGAAATAACAAAAAATACTACCACGACAAGAAATACGGCGATAAATACCATTCGGACAACGGACACGGCGCTTCCAAATATGGAGACAAGGGCTACAAGGGTGGCAAATACTACAAAAAGGGCTACGGACACCACGGCAAGAAGTACGGGGCTCACGGAAAGGGCAACAAAAAGGTAACACCATTGCTGGAAATTCAGATATAGAATATAAAATGTGCAATGTAATATTGGCAGACAATACTTGGAATAGGGATTGCACTGAGAGAAAAACACATTGATTATTGATTTAGCACAATGTTTTTGGTTTTCTTTCAGAGGCGGTATCGCATTTTGCACTAAGGCAATGTTGCTTTTAAACAATGCTTTCTCAAAAATGTATTTTCGCTCATTTTACGCATACTACTCGAAGTGTCGACCATGTTTTCAATTTTTGCGTTTATAAATTTAATTTGATTCATGGCATCCATAAAAGACACAGAGTTCAATCGTTTTAAAGTAAGAACCCTCTTCGGGGAGGACATTAAAGCGCTACCTACCCGATCATCTGCTATTACGATATTAAGTTATCGATATTGAGTTATCGATATTAAGTTATCGATATTAAGTTATCAATATTAAGTTATCGATATTAAGTTATCGATACCGGCCATATCACCTTTGTCTATAAAGGTGCAAAGGTGTTTTGTATACATCTTTGTGCTTGTATTCTGATGTTGACTGCCTCCCTTGTTTCAGAGTTACCATGGTGACCACGGCGACAGTCACCACGTTGCCTCCCTTGTTTCAGGGTTACTATGGTGACCACGGCGACAGTCACCACGTTACCTCCCTTGTTTCAGGGTTACCATGGTGACCACGGCGACAGTCACCACGTTGCCTGCCTTGTTTCAGAGTTACCATGGTGACCACGGCGACAGTCACCACGTTTCCTCCCTTGTTTCAGGGTTACCATGGTGACCACGGTGACAGTCACCACGTTGCCTCCCTTGTTTCAGGGTTACCATGGTGACCACGGCGACAGTCACCACGTTGCCTGCCTTGTTTCAGGGTTACTATGGTGACGACGGCGACAGTCACCACGGCTACAAGGGAGGCGCTAAGTACAAGGGAGACAAGCATGACAAGTATCACGGCAACAAGGGACACAAGTACGGCAACAAGGGGCACTACGACAAGGGCCACAAGAATAAGGTGAGGGTGCTCGGTTTAGAGCGAAGGACTTCTCCGAACTAGCATGAACTCCACCTTAGAGAGAGGAAACGGGGACATCAGAGAGGAAACGGGGACCTCAGTCGATGAGCGTGGTTTAGCAGGGAGAGCAGAACGAACAATTGGAAAGGATCGACGTGGGCATGTTTAAATAGTTTAATGGGACTACGCGGTAAATCCTTTGAAGAAACAAGGTCGAATGTTTATGAAGTTACTTCTAAACAGTATGAATTGATCGCACATGCATCCATGTTTAAAATATTAGAACTTGCGTCTTATTTCCGGTTTTAAATCTATGCGGTTGGTCATAAGCGCGTGGTACTGTAAAATATGACAGTCGTTGGCACTAGTAGTGGTTCATAATGCCCGTATGTGGCAATGAGTAAAAACGGATTGTGGCTAAAATGGTAAATTAAATCGCTATGACCATCCAAACTGATAGCCCCATTGCAGAACATAAGGCGCTGCGTATTTGTGCATACCCAAATTACATTTCTAAGCGATTCTTATGCGCGTCTTTTATGCTCACCAGGGATACAAGAACATACATCACAAGGAAGAGTACCACGCCAATAAGAAGTTCTACGACAACTACCACGATGACGGCTACCACAACAAGTACGACGACCACGACGGCTACTACGGAGGCAGCGACGGCAAGAAGTACCACGGCGGACACTACAAGGTTAGTAGAATCTACTACCAGAAATACCCTGCTAGTAGAAATGTCTCGTGAATAGTAGACATCAGTGCTCGCCACGGTCCCACCAACCTCCAGCCCGGCCCGGCCCAGGCCCATGAACACCAAGCCCAGACCCGGACCAGGCCCGGTCAAATTCATAATATTGAGGATCAGGCCCGGTTCAGATTAAGCATATAATTATTTTCACAAAATTTGCAATCATTATCCTATCATATTTACTTGCATACTACAAATGTGAAACAATAACCAACTATGCTAACCCCAAAAAAGCCACAGCCACAGCAACAGTGTGTTGCTGTGTAAGTGAACTGCTGGTTAACATATTTTTAAGCTGACCTGAGCTTGCGCGCATTACTTCAAAATTATCAGCTCAGGCCCGTCCAGGGTCCGGTGATTTCCTTGAAGTTGAGGCCCGGCCCAGGCCCGGCCCATGGGCCAATAGGGCCAGCCCGGCCCGTGGCGAACTCTGGTAGACATTGACAACCAATGCTAATCGAAAGCACGGGCAGTTCAAACTGCTCTTAAGTTTTAAACAGCGTGGCACACTAACCCTAAGCTGGCGAGTGTTAAAAAGTAATGTTCAAAGTGGACGTAGTACAAGATTAGTACCTCTTTGTTGAATCGAGTTGATTGAAACGGAGGAGGAAACGAAGATATGTGTATCAGTCAATTTCTGACTTCAGGGAGCAGGGGAAACTTAGAATCAGTCATTCCCTGACTTTAGAAAACATCGAATCTCACCACACCGGGAGCGAAAGCCATTTTTTGTCCTCCCATATCACATATACAAATCAAGCAGAGACGATAGCATGCATTACTAATTGTCATGTTTTCGGCGGAGTTTGCAAGGTCCTTCACTTGTTCCACAGACTAAAAATCAGAGAGCAGCGTGGCCAATATGTCTATACCTATTCTATTTACCATCCCACACGGCTCTGAAAGTACGTTTCCCTTTCTCCTTTTGTTACTGACTGTGCTTTTCTGTGACCCACAGAAGGGACACTACGATCAGAAGAAGGGTCATGACGGCTACTATAAAAACGGACACGACTACTCCAAATATGGAGGCA
>JAXIVJ010016284.1:15000-22500 GCA_036785665.1 Chirona hameri
GGGTCTGGTGGGTCTGCGACAAATTTTGGTGCTGCTACATGAGACAGCGACAATTGCTGTGCTTGGTTCTGTGGTTCTGTGCTTCTTTCTATCCCTTTGATATTACAATGACGTCACTGGTTTTGATACCTGATTTGATTGTATTTTAACATCAAATTCCGTTAATTATACCACTTTTTAGTTAATTACACTGTAGAACTGCTAGTTACGTGTTCCTCCAGCTAACATATCATTGTTGTGAGAGAATAGGCCAGCAGCTGGGGCCCTGGGCACCCACATATAAGGACTGTATGTATGTAGTCCAGACTTGTGCCTCGATCCTGAAGTTAGATCTTGGATCCCAGTGGATCCCTTGGCATAAAATGCATGAAGATCTGGGATCCTCCTGGATCCCTCGGCATAAATTTTTAGACCCCACGGCATACAATATATATCAGGATCTGGGATCTTTGTGGATCCCTCTGGTTATTGTGTACCTGGATCTTGTGTCCCATGTGGATCCCAGGACATATATTGTTTAGTCACTGAGACATGATAAAAGCTGACTTTTAGAGTAATTGGCCATAAGTGCGCGAAAAATGGAAGTGAGTCAGCCTGGCTCTTTATAGGTGCCAGCATCGAGGTTTTTCACCTCTGCATATACACCTGTCTTCTTCCCGATACCCTGCACTGCCCCCACCCTTCCCTCGCCAGCTGCTACTCTCTGAACAGGGGGGGAGATATGCGGCACGGGGGGAGAAGTCAAGGTCTCGACTGACAACTGCTGACTCGCTTCAGCGGGGGACGAGGGGTTGGGGGTTGAGGCGGGGGAGGGCGCACAACGCGGTGTACGCTAAATAACGAGAGCATATGGAAACATCTAAAATTGTAGCATCCAATGCTTGAACCACCCACGACATCCAAAACGCCTATTACCGTCAGATATGCTGTGAATGAACCTCGTTAGAAGGCATGCCAGGTTTTATAAAACAACTCCTTGGGAAAATATCTCACTCAATTTTTCCCAAACGCCCCCAGATATGAATAGGCAAGGACTTTGGCTTCACAGTTATGTATCATCTGCTGAACGAACTGTTTTAGAAATGCTTGAAATTGCGACCCCAAAACCACCTATTTTCCTATAGGGCACCGTGCTGAAGCCGGCTCGCTGTAGAAAAAAGTAACGACTCAGGTGTTACTAGGCAAATTGACAGCTGGGGGAGGGGGGGGGGGGGGTGCTGTACACTTGACTTGTCACCAATACACATGACACGTCATACTGTATTGGTTTGCCCCCCAAATAATATTTGTCGTGCAGTTTTGTATCAGCCAGTGTCAGCGACTCGACAACTCTGCCATTGAACTGGCAAGTAAGCATTGACTAAGTGACATCTCATTACGCCGGTACTGAACAGAAGGAACCATTCTGCCTGACCAGGGCAACTCTTGTCATCATCATCAGATTGCTGCAAAATCCACTTTGTCAACTTTCATCTCGCCAAGATGTGATCACTGATCATGGTGCAGTTTGCAAGCTGATTCCCAATATGTTGACCATGTTTACATTGGACCAGTGGTGGAACCTTATGAAATCGGTTGGGGGGGGGGGGGCAACGGTCGAATGCTCAAATGGAAACTAAATGTCCATTACTCAGTGGTGGGCATCGTTACCAGGAGCGTCGCCGAGCATTTTTGAGTGTGTGTGTGTGGGAGGGGGGGGGGGGGGGGGGGGTCGGCTGAAATGACGAGAGAAAAAAAGGTACCTCAATTTTTGTGCGTGTATTTAAAGGTCGTAAAGGTCCTTGGGCAAAGTGCATTGCAGTGTCCGATCAGTGCATGACCGTGCAGGGGGAGGGGGGGGGGGGGGGGTAGGGTGCCCCCAGTGTTTCGCCCCTAATTGAGCTAGTGCTTCGACAGATGTCTATAAATGGCAAGATTTGTCGCTCACGACGAATCTAGGGCAATTTCTGTCGCACGATGAAAATTTCCCGGTAAGGATTGTCACCACATATCAAGCAAAATATTTTCAGTTAGACGCCTGGATGGGCGTTTCACGAGCGAAGGCGAGCGAAGCACAATGGATGCCAAATTTGAAATCAGCGTCACACAATGTCCTAGAAACTACCAGATCCAAAAAAGGTTATCTTAGGTTATCGGAGGTCAGTGGCCTCGGTTAAACTGTGAAGATCCATGCCCCCAGTGGAACATATAACAATGTAAAATGGATGCTAAATTTGCAATCAGCGTCACAAAATGTCCTAGAAACTGCCATAGGGAAAACAAGTCATATCAGGTCATCGGAGGTCAGTGACCTCGGTTGACCTCTGAAAAGGTCAACTGATGTCACAATCTCAGTGGAAACCATAAATGTCACCTGTTGACACCTGTGCATATGCTCCTGAGCAGCTAACACTCGGAAACTGCACAAGTTACAAGCACCGATACTACGGGACGCCAGTCGCACCTGGCACGACCTTGAGAAACAGGTCATAGGTCACGGGTCATGGGGATAGAACTTAACAAAAGTTGAGAGTATGTGTCAAATTGTTCACAAGTAGGGTACTGAAAGTTTCATTGCAATCAGTTGATAAATACGCGAGTTATTTTCGAAAAAGCTTTCATGCGACACTCACTGCGACACTCACCTTCGCTACAAGCTTGCTACCACTCGCTAATAACGTAAGTCGCTAATAACGTAATGGGCCCGCTACCGGCCCGCTACCGGACTGGCCCGTCGCGCGGTTTCCCTCATTCTAATTGCCACCGGCTAGCGTAAAACACGACATAAGTCAGTCAAGAATATAGCTATTGTTTTGAAATTCGGTTTGGGTATCGTCCATACTTGGTTCTACAATATATCTTCCGTGTTTTGTATATATATTTGAGAAGGAAAAAATGTGGACTTTTTTCACACAAAAAAAACATCACATTTTTTCTTCTTAAATATATTCAAAAACCGGAATATATATTGGAGAACCATGTATGAACGATGCCCAAACCAAATTTCAAAGCAATATATATATATATATATATTTGACTGACTTATGTTCAGTTTTACGCTACCCGGTGACAATTATATTACTGGAAACCGAAATACGCATACCGGCAGCGAAAAACCGATCGCCCCAAAGAAACGCGGCAGCTATTAATGATTAAGCCATTAAGTCTGTACGATCCAGAAAACCACTCGTTGATATTTTTGCTTGCAAGCATACCTCGAGGCCACCTTCTTTCTTTCGGTACTATCTTTATATGGTGTGGACACAACATGGTTCAGCAATTATCTTTCGGGTCATTTTCAACGCGTCCAGATACACAGTGAAGGCAAAACTGTGACATCTCAACTCGCGAGCAATCCTATCGGAATTTACCAAGGCACAGCCCTGGGGCCATTGCTTTTCAGCATTTTTTCGAATGACATGTACATGCACATTGACCCATCTGTCATGCTAGTTCAGTATGCTGATGATAGTCAGCTTGCTGTGTCTGGCAGGAAGGAGGAGCTGCCACAGCTGATCAGCCAACTCGAGGCCACCTTGGCCACCGTCAAGGAGTGGTTTTCTAGTCGCAAAATTAAGATAAATGCTGCAAAAACGCAGCTGATAACGTTTGGAACCCAGCAGCTTTTGAAAGGCGTTCCGCCCATCCAAATTCAATTTGATGGCGAAACAATTACGGAGACTTCGAAGGTCCGTAATCTCGGCCTGACAATGGACCGCCACATGTCATTCCGCCCCCATCTGGACCAAGTCACCGGATGTTGCACGGGAATCCTACTGGGACTGACGGCCGCCCGTCATTGGCTGCCCCGTGAGGTCATGGTCATGTTGGTGAACTCGTTGGTCATGTCTCGACTGCGATATTGTCTGGCGGTGTACGGAAACAGCTCATCGGAAACTCGTAACCGCATCCAGAAAATCATTAACTTTTCGGCTAGAACTGTCACAGGACTTTCCAGGCGCGAACACGTTAGTGACGTCATTCGTTCATTGAGCTGGCTGCGCTCCACCTCACTTTACCAATATAGTACAATTACAGCATTTCGTTCAGTTCATCTCATCCGGTGAGCCACTCTCGTTAGCAAAAAACATATGCACAAGCAGTCACAGCCACAACACGCGACGAGCGGGCCAATTCAAACCTGTACCGGTGAGAACCGAACTGGGTAAACGGATGTTTGCCTACTCAGCCCCGTCGCTTTACAACGCGCTGCCGGAGGCTGTGAGAGAGAAGGGCGGAGCGGGTTTTAAACGCGCCTTGAAGGAGCATATGTTCGATTGTGAGTGACGTCTGCCGCGATCGTATGCCATGTATGCATGTATGC
The DNA here is from genome assembly GCA_036785665.1 of Chirona hameri. NCBI lineage: Eukaryota > Metazoa > Arthropoda > Thecostraca > Balanomorpha > Balanidae > Chirona > Chirona hameri. The sequence goes on from JAXIVJ010016284.1 coordinate 19,304, forward strand.
GATTTTTAGAAACTTGTTTTTATGCTTCGTAGTGCATTTTTACCCTGTGCCATGTGCTTCATCTCACTATGTGTTTTTATATTGACGCGGTGCATGAAAAACCACGATGTGCATGTGGATCACTGAGAATATACATACATACATACATACATACCTTATGTGTTGTATTGTGGGTAAAATCCATGAAGCATATTTTGTGTTGCGTGATCATTTATTTTCTTGTGCTTGGGACCATTTTCCTCGCGTGTAAAATGTACAAAATGTAAATGTAAAAATGTAAACAAAAATGTACAAATTCGCCGTCATCATTTGTGTATTCTGAAAACTTTCCCGTTTTGTTTTTGCTCACAAAGAATGGGACGCACAACCAAGTGTAACGAACAAGGTCCATTCTCATGCTCGGTTCGGCCGGGTTCTGATCCTCCGACAACGTCATAAACTTCTCCAAAGCCCAATATTTGTCGCTTTACTTGCAAAAATCTGTCGCCAACGCTCGCTACCAAGTTACCGAAAAAATAGACCTCTGAGCTTCGATTCAAAACGAGCGTGTTGCTTGTCACGAGAGGAAGCCATTGACACCCGATTGTAAGGTCCTAGGTCATTAGGTGACCTCTGAGGTCATGTCAATGACCCAAAAGTCAACCAAATTGTAAATGCGTATCAATTGAATTTAATCGAGCTAGAATCGCGAATGAGCATATGATTATGCTAAATGGATGCCAAATTTGGAATCAGCGTCACAAAATGTCCTAGAAATTGACAAATTCTTAAAAGGTCATGTCATGTCATTTGAGGTCAGTGACCTCGGTTGATCTATGGGGAGCGCAGACCCCAGTGGAACATATAATTATGTAGAATAGATCCCATATTTGAAATCAGCGTCACAAAATGTCCTAGAAACTGCCAAAAGCCAAAAAAGTAATATGAGGTCATCGGAGCACAGTGACCTCAGTTGACCTCTGAAAAGATCAATCGAGGCCACAATCGCAGTGGAAACCACAACTGTCACCTGGAAACACCTGTGCATATGCTCCTGAACAACAAACACTCGGAAACTGCACAAGTTGCAAGGATCGTTCGCACGGGACGTCAGTTGCGCCTGACATGACCTTGAAAAACAAGTCATAGCTCACGAGTGATGTGACTTGCACATTCTGTTTTTTAGAATATGTGTCAAATTGTTCAAAAGTAGGGTACTGAAAGTTTCATCGCAATCGGTTGATATTTACGCGAGCTATTGTCGAAAACCAAGGGGGGCATCCTCACCCCCCAGCACTGGCGAGTGTTAAGCCTTTGCAGCATTTTTGTATGTGGATTTTCATGTAATAGTAGGCGCTTGTTATTTAGTGTCGCCAAGCGGCGCGATGTTTTAACGGGCTTCCTGATAAAACCGATAAATATAGGCGGTGGGCCATGTATAGGATAAGAAGCTAAACATGCTATAAATTCAATTCAGCGTTACGTGGAACCGAATACGATGACGCTGGCTTCGTTATGATGATGGCCACCGATGTGACGCCGCGAAGCGGCGTGACAACTTTAATTTTAGGTCGAGGAGAACGAAATGTTAATATTAGAACCAGACCGTGAGTGGAGCCAAGCCTTGGGCCCTTTCCTGGTTACCAAGCCCTTTTCCTGGTGATGACCACCGATGATGATGATGTACATTAACTCGACGGCAGGGCCAACGGCCGGGGCCCGCTAAAGAACCTGCCAGCTTCGCACCGGGGGGTACAACTGCGAGGGGTTTCTGAGTGCTGCTGTCTATATTGCTGACCTATTGGGAGATTTAGACGTACTCTACCTCTCAGCAGAGACATGGGTTTCCCGCGCTGACGCCACCTTACTGGGCGAGGTGCTCTGCAGCTATGGCGTGGATGACATCCAGGTCGTTCAGACTTTTACCATGGATGTGCCGCCCGTTGCTGGTGAGGGGCGCCGACATGGGGGCACGGCCATGATTTGCAGGCGAGATGGCCACTTCACGTTCTCGCAACTGCAGTCTGAGGACCCTCGGCTTCTGGCGGTACGGCTAAGCAGCTGCGGGATACCGTGCCTAACCATTGTTGGCTGTTACATGTCTTATTTGTGCGGACCATTGAGCAGCTAGAGTGCTACAGGGACACATGTGCGAGCTTAGAACCCTTATGTGTGCTCATAGAGCCGTCGCGCCACTGATGCTGGTTGGCGATCTCAACTGCCTCCTCCCGCGACTGCCACCGGCGCAGCGCTCCACGCGCTGGGCCCAGCTCCGTGGCTTCAATGCGTTTAGTCGGGAGATCCAACGGCTGCTCGACGAGCAGGATCTGGTCACTGCCGAGTTCTGCTTTAATCAGATGGTTGATTTTACTTATGAGCGCGGTGGTCACAGGACACATATCGACCACATTGTCGTGCCCCGTGCATTTGTCGGTAACCAGCTACAGTCGTGTAAGTTTGTCCCACCATGTCCAGATAACCTTAGCCCCCATCTGCCCCTACAATGCACGCTGATGCTAACAGTTAGTAGCGAGGGCAGGAGGGAGCCTGCGGGACACGACGCTTGCTCCAGCCGCCGCACGGTCCTAGACTGGAGCAGCAGTGAGCGGAACGAGGCCTACCGCAGGTGCTTGGCTGAGCGGCTGGCGTTGGCGACTCCCCTATGCCCCAATTCTGAGCAAATAGATAGCCAGCTGACGGCGTCCATCCATGAGGCTGCTGCCGATGCTGGCTGCTCTCAGCGCTGGAGGCCACCAAAGTCCTGGTGGACTCCCGCCGTGTCAGCTGCTCGAGACCGTGCTCACCTCTGGCACCGAATGTGGACCGACGCTGGCCGGCCCCGGCACACGGTGATGCACGATTGCTTTCGGGCAGTGCGACGGGCATACAGGCGTGCCCGAGTGGACGCGGCGCGCGCCAAAGCGAACAGCGGCGCTCGCCTCCTGTCTGTGCTGCGCCGAGATAGGAAGGTGAAGGCTTTCTGGTGACGCGTGGAGCTCGCGCGCCGCGGCCCAGTCGGCTCGCGCTCCACACTTACCGCCGAGAACTTTGAAGCCCACTTCAGTCCCATTCATGAGGACGACGAGGCACTCTCTGCAGAGCAGGAGGAAGTACGCACTCGAGTCGCGGCCTTGATGGCCCAAGCACAGGCCAATCCGTGTCCCAACAAGCTAATCACAGCCGAGGACGTGGCACGCCTGATCCCGGAGTTGAACCGT
>JAXIVJ010016284.1:27500-29294 GCA_036785665.1 Chirona hameri
ATGTTGACCATGTTTACATTGGACCAGTGGTGGAACCTTATGAAATCGGTTGGGGGGGGGGGGGCAACGGCCGTATGCTGAAATTGAAAATAAATGTCCATTACTCAATGGTAGGCATCGCTACCAGGGGGCGTCGCCGAGCATTTTCGAGTGTGTGTGTGTGGGTGGGGGGGGTGGGGGGGGGGGGGGGTGGGGGGGGGGGGGGGGGGGGGGGGGGGGGGGGGGGGGGGGGGGGGGGTCGGCTGAAATGACGACAGAAAAAAGGTACATCAATTTGTGTGTGTGTATTTAACAACTCCTTGGGCAAAGTGCAGTGCAGTGTCCGATTAGTGCGTGACCGTGCAGGGGGTGGGGGGTGGGGTAGGAGTACCCCCTAGTGTTTTCGCCCCTAATTGAGCTAGTGCTTCGACAGATGTCTATAAGTGGCGAGATTTGTCGGCTCAAGACGAATCTAGGGCAATTTCTGTCGCACGATGAAAATTCCCCAGTAAGGATTGTCACCACATATCAAGCAAAATATTTTCAGTTAGACGCCTGGATGGACGTTCACGAGCGAAGGCGAGCGAAGCACAATGGATGCCAAATTTGAAATCAGCGTCACACAATGTCCTAGAAACTACCAGATCCTAAAAAGGTCATCTCAGGTTATCGGAGGTCAGTGGCCTCGGTTGAACTGTGAAAATGCATGACCCCAGTGGAACATATAACAATGTAAAATGGATGCTAAATTTGAAATCAGCGTCATAAAATGTCCTAGAAACTGCCATAGGGAAAACAAGTCATATCAGGTCATCGGAGGTCATTGACCTAGGTTGACCTCTGAAAAGGTCAACTGATGTCACAAGCTCAGTGAAAACCATAAATGTCACCTGTTGAATGACACCTGTGCATATGCTCCTGAGCAGCTAACACTCGGAAACTGCACAAGTTACAAGCACCGATACTACGGGACGCCAGTCGCGCCTGCATGACCTTAAGAAGCAGGTCATAGGTCACGGGGTCATGAGGGATAGAACTTAACAAAAGTTGAGAGTATGTGTCAAATTGTTCACAAGTAGGGTACTGAAAGTTTCATTGCAATCGGTTGATAAATACGCGAGTTATTTTCGAAAAAGCTTTCATGCGCCACTTACTGCGACACTCGCCTTCGCTACAAGCTTGCTACCACTCGCTAATAACGTAAGTCAATGGCGGGCCCGCTACCGGCCCGTTACCGGACTGGCCCGTCGCGCGGTTTCCCTCATTCTAATTGCCACCGGCTAGCGTAAAACACGATATAAGTCAGGTCAATAATATAGATATTGCTTTGAAATTCGGTTTAGGTATCGTCCATACTTGGTTCTCCAATATATCTTCCGTTTTTTTAAATATATTTGAGAAGAAGTAAAAATGTGGAAAATGTTAAAACAAAAAAAATAATCACATTTTTTTTCTCTTCTTAAATATATTAAAAAACCGGAATATATATATATTGGAGAACAAAGTATGGACGATGCCCAAACCAAATTTTAAAGCAATATATATATATATATATATATATATATATATATATTATATATATATATTTGACTGACTTATGTTCAGTTTTACGCTACCCGGTGACAATTAGAATGCGGCAAAACCGAAATACGCATACCGCAGCGAAAAACCGATCGCCCCCAAAAAAAAACGCGGCTGCTATTAATGATTATGCCATTAAGTCTGCACGATCCCGAAAACCACTCGTTGATATTTGTGCTTGCAAGCATACCTTTTGTGTTGTATTGTGGGTGAAATCCATGAAGCATATTTTGT
>JAXIVJ010016285.1:0-25000 GCA_036785665.1 Chirona hameri
TCTCTCGCTCTCTCGCTCTCTGAGATGCGGCACGTCTCTCGGAGAGTGGCGTCGCTCCGCTCCTCCGCTCCTCTCACGCCTCAGGTGCCTGTGGCGGCTGTGCGGTCGGCGGCGGTCGCACACCGTGCTGTTATTGTGGGAGCGTCGCCGGCGCCGGCCGAAGGTCGTGGCCGTGAACCTGACGCCGGCCGCGATCAATGGCGCGTCGGCTGCCAGCAGACGGCAGCTCGGGCTATACCGGCCCGGGGCTGGGAGTGAGTACACACATACAGCCCAGCTCCCAGCCCCAGCCCCCAGCCCCCAGCCCCCAGCTCCCAGCTCCCAGCCCCCAGCTCCCAGCTCCCAGCCATGGCAGCGGGCCATCCCGACTGGAGACTGTACGCTACCGTCACCCCAGCAGCTGTGGTCTCCTGCGGCAGCTGGAGGCTGAGGTCAACACTTGTGCAAATACGTAGATGATCAGTGGTCGCCAGCTTTCATGCTGAACCGTTTAAGCTAGACTGATACGTAGTGCATGAACTGTAGTTATCTCTGATAGCCTTCTGTTCCCGGGATTGCCTCACCTGTCAATACTGTGTCGGTCGGGTGGCCGTATCCTGTAGCTCTGCTCTGTGTGCTCCTGTTCAGCTGTTCAGCTGAGCTGTATTCTCCCACTCACATGGCAGAGGCCGTGTTCAGTGTTCACCCGCCGTGTTATCTCCTGTACTGCCCCACGACTGGTCGGCGGCAAGGCGGCGGCGGGGTCCGGGTGTCGGTGTGACCGGAGGCAGTCGGGTGACGTTCTGACTCCTGATCGGTCGGTCGGCCGGCCTCGGCGCGTGTTCCCACCAGGTGACAGGTGACAGGTGCGCTGGTCTGCCTGCCAGACTCCGCCGCCGTCTCCGCCGTCTCCGCCGTCTCCGCCGTCTCCGCCGTGACCGCCCGGGGCACAGAGCTGTCAACGATCGGCAGCTCAGATCAGGATTTCCGACCACTCCAGGGACGTGTTCCCCGATGGTCGGCGCCTTTATCAGACTGTCTTCTCCGATGGTCGGCGTCTTTATCAGACTGTCTTCTCCGATGGTCGGCGCCTTTATCAGACTGTCTTCGCCGATGGTCGGCGCCTTTATCAGACTGTCTTCTCCGATGGTCGGCGCCTTTATCAGACTGTCTTCTCCGATGGTCGGCGCCTTTATCAGACTGTCTTCTCCGATGGTCGGCACGTTTATCAGACTGTCTTCTCCGATGGTCGGCACGTTTATCAGACTGTCTTCGCCGATGGTCGGCGTCTTTATCAGACTGTCTTCTCCGATGGTCGGCACGTTTATCAGACTGTCTTCGCCGATGGTCGGCACGTTTATCAGAATTTCCGGCCACTTCTGTGTCTCCGCTGACTGCTGCGGGAACCTTCACCTGTCGTCTGAATGCAGTGTGTTGGATGCTTCGATCGGTAGTGTTAAGTGAAGTGTCCTCTCTGTCTCTGCCTGGGATGCACTGGCTGAGACGCCCCTGTCTGAGGTGTAAGGTAAAGTGCCCTGCCTCTATCAGATTTCCGAGAGACCTGCTGTGAGAGTCTGGACTGAGACCTATTTTGTTTGAGCCGCCATCTGTCCGGCACGCCCCAATACCTTTTTTTCCGATTTCCATCTGATCAGATTAGTTAAACCCGTCATACGACTAAACAAGGTCATTTAAGATGCGGAATGTATGCTAAGCTCTAATTTGTAGCAGGCCTGAATATCAGCCATCGGAGGCCGAGCTGAGGTCTGCGTGACTCCATCTCTGGTATTTGAAGCAGCCGACTTCCCACGCTGATGGCAGATCACGCGCCCATCACGCGCCCGGCCACGCTGGTCTGGCCACGCCCCAACAGCAGCGGACGTCCTGCTGCGATTCTGGGTGTGGGGCGCTCAGATCCTGTTATGCGGGCTCTGGTACCACCATCCGATCACGCGATCAATGGTCATTGCCAGAATAAGTCTAGGGAAAATTATGCATGCCCAGGCACACCCACATCTGGTTTGTCTTGCCCGTCGGCGTTATCCGAGCTTGCACAATGCACGCGTCCGCTGCCACCGACCGCAGCCCATCCCCGTCTAGGTCGAATAACGAGCCCGAAGGGACTTAAATCCAGGGAGCCAAGCGGCATGAGTTGGTTTAGCCCAGGGTTCTCCCGACTGAGCTACAGGGGCGGACGAACCGATCCACCTCGGAAGTGGCCTGAGGTGCGACAACAGCGCTACTCCTGTCTGTCCTCTGTCCTCGTCCTCAGCGTCCTCAGCGTCCTCTGTCCTCTGTCCTCTGTCCTCGTCCTCAGCGTCCTCTCAACACCACCCGTCCGCTCCGCATCAGCCCAGGGCCGGGGCTCGCCGCTCGCGGCGCCCGGCGGCGAGCATCAGCCCAGGGCCGGGGCTCGCCGCTCGCGGCGCCCGGCGGCGAGCATCAGCCCAGGGCCGGTGCTCGCCGCTCGCGGCGCCCGGCGGCGAGCATCAGCCCAGGGCCGGTGCTCGCCGCTCGCGGCGCCCGGCGGCGAGCATCAGCCCAGGGCCGGTGCTCGCCGCTCGCGGCGCCCGGCGGCGAGCATCAGCCCAGGGCCGGGGCTCGCCGCTCGCGGCGCCCGGCGGCGAGCATCAGCCCAGGGCCGGTGCTCGCCGCTCGCGGCGCCCGGCGGCGAGCATCAGCCCAGGGCCGGTGCTCGCCGCTCGCGGCGCCCGGCGGCGAGCATCAGCCCAGGGCCGGGGCTCGCCGCTCGTGGCGCCCGGCGGCGTGATTAGCGATGCATTGCTGGGCTCCTCATGGCCGGCGACACCCGACCGAGTCAGTGCCGCCGCGACGCCGGCTCATATTCTATCTTTATTGTCTGGAAATGCGCCTGTCACCTTGCAGGTCCGGTTGTCCGTATGCAAATGGCGCTCATTTAGATGTACCGCTCAGATTGTGTATGCGCGCGGCGGCGTCGGAGGAGGAGGCGCATCCGGGCGGCCGCCGGCGCCGCGCTGCGCTGGGCGAGGTCAGGCAGCTGGACGGCCACCCCCTGTGACCCCTCCGTCACCGCCGGGACCCCTCCCCAGCCTTGTGACTCCTGTGCCATCAGCTCTGACATCCTCTCCCATCTCTGAGACCCTTATCCCATCACCGAGACCCTCCTGTCACCCCTGAGGCCTCTCCCACCCTTTGGACCCCACTTCCACTCCTGCGACTCCTCCCCGTCCCTGCAACTCCTCCCGTCACCTCCGAAGCCTCTCCCCACCCCTGGGGCCCCACTCCCACCCCTGAGACTCCTACACGCCCCTGATACTCCTGCACGCCCCTGATACTCCTACACGCCCCGGAGACTCATACACGCCCCTGATACTCCTATACGCCCCTGATACTCCTCCCGTCAACGTTGAGACTCCTTTCCACGCTGAGACCCCTCCCTCCATCCCTGAGACCCCTCCCTCCATCCCTGATACCCCTCCCTCCATCCCTGAGACACCTCCCTCCATCCCTGATACCCCTCCCTCCATCCCTGAGACCCCTCCCTCCATCCCTGAGACCCCATACCAACCCTGACCGACCTGCAACCCCCTGGCACCGCCGGTGGCTCGGACAGCAGCTGCAGTAAATATGTATTAGCTGCTGTTCGGTTCGGGTGTGGCGGCGGGCCATTAACGCAGCCGTCCCGTTCGGTTCGGGTGTGGCGGCGGGCCATTAACGCAGCCGTCCCGCTGTGATCCTGACCGGAGCTGTATGACGAACAGTGCCACGGAATCCACTGGCCCAGCTCCGGAGCACGACCGCCGCTGAGTTGAGAGGGGAGAACGTGCCGGCAACGGCGCCGACAGTGCAGCCATGCCGCCTTTCAATTGCCTCACCGGTGCTGTTGGGACGTGGTGGTCCGTGATTGAGCGCCTATGTGGCGAGCTGGCCGAACGCTGGGCGAAGGCCTTCTGGTGAAATCGGCCTCTAGCCTTGGATCGATAAGCCAAAGGGCTGAGGCGGTGGGCTTGGAGTAGGTTGGCCGCGCCGCGCCGCGGACCCGCTTACGAAACTTACGGCGGGGACATGTATTATTCCCAGCGGCCGATGGGAAGCATACCTATAGATAGCCGAGCCAGTGATATAAGTCTGATCTTAAGCCGGTGTCTGTGAGCCTTGAACTGCGAGCTGCGAGCTGTCGCCGCGGCGCACTGAGCTGCGACGAATCGCCGCTCACCCTGAGAGCTGCGAGACACGGACTCGAGCTGCAACCTGTCGCGGCTTTCTGCCGGGCGGCCACAGGGGTTGTGCAGAGGCTACACTGCCGGAGAGTGGTGCGCCCGCTGCAGCGGGGCTCGTCTGTCGTCGCCGCCCTCCAGGAACCTGAGCTATGCCGCTAAGCTGCTCAAGCCGCCCGGGTAGGCGTGTCTGCCCAGCGTCCGGATGTGTCCCGCAGTCGGCACCGCCGTATAAGGTGACCGTGGCGACACTTAAGTGACCGTGGTGATCGGAGTTCATTGGCCGTGGTGACATGCAGTCACCGTGATGATGGGAATTAACTGGCCGTGGCGACATGAAGTAAGTGACCGCACGGTGATGTGGAGTGATCGTGGTGATATGAGGTGACCTCGCACCTTCAAAACGGCATGACGAAACTGGAGTCAAACGTGGCCTTTAGTGCTCTTCTGACACGATCCCCAGCTAAGCGCCACCTTTCGGCCACCTGGACGATCTCTGGCCCTGACCTGTGCCTCCCGGCCGTCTACTCTGCCACCCCCCTTGAGACGGTGGCGGCGGCGGCCGGCCTGGATGGGGATCCCCAGCCGTTTGACCGGCGCGGTCGGTGGCGGCGGCACTCCCTGGTCAGTGGTCAGTGGTCACTCCGGCGCCTCGGTCACGACCGGGAATGTGCCGCCCATCGTCACATACCTGGCGCCGATCGTAAATGGGCGTTAATGGCCGACAGGCTGAGGTGGTGAGGTACGAAGGTCCGCCGATCACCGCCGGGGACGGGAGGGGAGGGTGTCGGCCGCACCCAGTTCTGGGTAGCCGGTCGGGCGATACTACGGACTGGCTGGGAAGGAGGGAGGTGCGGCCGCCACGGTAGCCGGCCGGGTCAGACGGTAACGAGAGGCGGCACTGACACGGACTGGCTGGGAAGGAGGGAGGTGCGGCCGCCACGGTAGCCGGCAGGGTCAGACGGCACTGACACGGCTACTCGGCTGCTGACGGCTGGGCCTCACACACAGGCAGGCCACGCCTCACCGTACACCCTCACCTCACACAGGCAGGCCACGCCTCACCATACACACAGACAGGCCACGCCTCACCTCACACACAGACAGGCCACGCCTCACCTCACACACAGGCAGGCCACGCCTCACCATACACACAGGCAGGCCACGCCTCACCCACAGGCAGGCCACGCCTACATCACACACAGGCAGGCCACGCCTCACCTCACACAGGCAGGCCACGCCTCACCTCACACACAGGCAGGCCACGCCTCACCTCACACACAGGCAGGCCACACCTCACACACATGCAGGCCACGCCTCACGCACAGGCAGGCCACGCCTCACCTCACCCGCAGGCAGGCCACGCCTCACCTCACACACAGGCAGGCCACGCCTCACCTCACGCACAGGCAGGCCACGCCTCACCTCACACACAGGCTGGCCACGCCTCACCGTACCCACAGGCAGGCCACGCCTCACCTCACACACAGGCAGGCCACGCCTCACCTCACACACAGACAGGCCACACCTCACACTCAGACAGGCCACGCCTCACCCACAGGCAGGCCACGCCTCACCGTACCCACAGGCAGGCCACGCCTCACCTCACACACAGGCAGGCCACGCCTCACCTCACACAGGCAGGCCACGCCTCACCTCACACACAGGCAGGCCACGCCTCACCTCACACAGGCAGGCCACACCTCACCTCACACACAGGCAGGCCACGCCTCACCTCACACAGGCAGGCCGGCCACGCCTCACCTCACACGGACAGGCCACGCCTCACCTCACACAGGCAGGCCACGCCTCACCTCACACACAGGCAGGCCACGCCTCACCTCACACACAGGCAGGCCACGCCTCACGCCTCACCTCACACACAGGCAGGCCACGCCTCACCTCACACAGGCAGGCAGGCCACGCCTCACCTCACACAGACAGGCCACGCCTCACCTCACACAGGCAGGCCACGCCTCACCTCACACACAGGCAGGCCACGCCTCACCTCACACAGGTAGGCCACGCCTCACCTCACACAGGTAGGCCACGCCTCGCCCACAGGCAGGCCACGCCTCACCTCACACACAGGCAGGCCACGCCTCACCTCACACACAGGCAGGCCACGCCTCACCTCACACAGGCAGGCCACGCCTCACCTCACACACAGGCAGGCCACACCTCACACACAGGCAGGCCACGCCTCACCTCACACACAGGCAGGCCACACCTCACCTCACACACAGGCAGGCCACGCCTCACCTCATACACAGGCAGGCCACGCCTCACCTCACACACAGGCAGGCCACGCCTCACCTCACACACAGGCAGGCCACGCCTCACCTCACACACAGGCAGGCCACGCCTCAACTCACACACAGGCAGGCCACGTCTCACCTCATACACAGGCAGGCCACACCTCACACACAGGCAGGCCACGCCTCACCTCACACACAGGCAGGCCACGCCTCACCTCACACCCAGGCAGGCCACGCCTCACCTCACACACAGGCAGGCCACGCCTCACCCACAGGCAGGCCACGCCTCACCCACAGGCAGGCCACGCCTCACCGTACCCACAGGCAGGCCACGCCTCACCGTACTTGGCCGACGTGCGGCCCACTGAACGCCGTCCACTGGCTGGCTGGTGAACTGATCATCAAATTCGTCAATTCGAGGGTGTGTGCGGTCGGCGAGTCGAGCTCAGCATTGTCGACATACTGTTCAGCACTGTTCAGGGCGCAGCACTGGCGACTCAATGTAACCTAACAGCTGATCGACATAATATACCAGCTGACCGACATTATGTATCAGCTGATCGCTGGCCGCTATCTTCAGACATACGGCCCGATCTTGTAGCAGTCAACAGAGCGGGGCTTGGAATGTTTGTTTTTTATACACGGTGGACTGGTGGATCACGACAGTCACGGCTCCGACACTGCATGCGTCCTGTGGCCACCTATAACGTGTGTACATGACCGTATGTCGGTAGGTGCGAAGACCCGTTACCTGAGGATAACGGTGAAGTGAAAACGGTGGATTTGGATGACACTCCCGCTCAGAATCGTGTAATTTGGAGGTTTCGTCGTGCCGATCTCCGTCATTTTGTGATGGTATGGGCTCTTTCCCGTTTAATTTTTCTCTGAAAATATGTACAATACGGTATCGCGACTCAGTTTTTTCTTCTTTTGTTCAGCTCATGATCAACGTAGAAGATAACGCGACAGCAGTGGCGCCAGCACCCATTCATCCCGTTCTTACTTTCCATGGAAATTTAACATATATTAAAGTGCATTAGAAACATTGACAAAGACATTGAAGCAAGCTCCCTTCCAGAATCTCTGTCTCTAACACATCCTACTTGCATCGTACACAGTGTCTTTCCAAGCATCATTGCGAGCCGTACCCATGCTCGAGCGGCCGCCGCAGCACTTTGAAGGCTAATGAATGGCGATGAAGCAGACACAGGCCGGTTGGCATGCGGAACATTCGCTTTGCACGCCTGTAGCCGGTAGGATCCGAGGCGTCAGTGCGACACCACGACACAGTCCCTCGCGTGTCCTTATGCCAATATCACCCTGTTTACCGCGTCATCAGATACATATCATAGTTAGTGTCAACTAACACCGGTGCTGTTGTGAAGGCTCATACGATGAAGCTACCTGTGTTCGTCTTCATATCGTAGTATTGTATTGTATTTACGTCCTTGGGTGGTCCACACGCGACGTGGCTATAATGTCCAGCGTCAATCGATGAAAAAGGTGAGCATGGTAATGACAACAGTCAGAACTCACATTCACACAGTCTCACAAGAGTGTATCGTGACACACTGTATGACCGGGACGGTAGGACGGGACGGTAGGACGGGACGGGACGGTAGGACGGGACGGTAGGACGGGACGGTAGGACGGGACGGTAGGACGGGACGGTAGGACGGGACGGTAGGACGGGACGGTAGGACGGGACGGTAGGACGGGACGGTAGGACGGGACGGTAGGACGGGACGGTAGGACGGGACGGTAGGACGGGACGGTAGGACGGGACGGTAGGACGGGACGGTAGGACGGGACGGTAGGACGGGACGGTAGGACGGGACGGTAGGACGGGACGGTAGGACGGGACGGTAGGACGGGACGGTAGGACGGGACGGTAGGACGGGACGGTAGGAGGGACGGTAGGAGGACGGGACGGTAGGAGGACGGGACGGTAGGACAGGACGGTAGGACAGGACGGTAGGACAGGACGGTAGGACAGGACGGTAGGACAGGACGGTAGGACAGGACGGTAGGACAGGACGGTAGGACAGGACGGTAGGACAGGATGGTAGGACAGGACGGTAGGACGGTAGGACGGGACGGTAGGACGGGACGGTAGGACGGGACGGTAGGACGGGACGGTAGGACGGGACGGTAGGACGGGACGGTAGGACGGGACGGTAGGACGGGACGGTAGGACGGGACGGTAGGACGGGACGGTAGGACGGGACGGTAGGACGGGACGGTAGGACGGGACGGTAGGACGGGACGGTAGGACGGGACGGTAGGACGGGACGGTAGGACGGGACGGTAGGACGGGACGGTAGGACGGGACGGTAGGACGGGACGGTGGGACGGGACGACGGGACGACGGGACGACGGGACGACGGGACGACGGGACGACGGGACGACGGGACGGGACGGGACGGAACGGACGGACGGGACGGACGGGACGGACGGGACGGACGGGACGGACGGGACGGACGGGACGGACGGGACGGACGGGACGGACGGGACGGACGGACGGGACGGACGGACGGGACGGACGGACGGGACGGACGGGACGGACGGGACGGACGGGACGGACGGGACGGACGGGACGGACGGGACGGACGGGACGGACGGGACGGACGGGACGGACGGGACGGACGGGACGGGACGGGACGGGACGGGACGGGACGGGACGGGACGGGACGGACGGGACGGGACGGGACGGCATCTACTGTGTAGCTTTCCACCTGGCCTTGGTGCCGGTGTAGCCGCTACAATTGTTACCACTGGAGCTGTCTGCGGCGATAATAGCGGGCCGGTGTAGCCGCTACAATTGTTACCACTGGAGCTGTCAGCGGCGATAATAGCGGGCCGGTGTAGCCGCTACAATTGTTAACACTGCAGCTGTCTGCGGCGATAATAGCGGGCCGGTGTAGCCGCTACAATTGTTACCACTGGAGCTGTCAGCGGCGATAATAGCGGGCCGGTGTAGCCGCTACAATTGTTACCACTGCAGCTGTCTGCGGCGATAATAGCGGGCCGGTGTAGCCGCTACAATTGTTACCACTGGAGCTGTCAGCGGCGATAATAGCGGGCCGGTGTAGCCGCTACAATTGTTACCACTGGAGCTGTCTGCGGCGATAATAGCGGGCCGGTGTAGCCGCTACAATTGTTACCACTGCAGCTGTCTGCGGCGATAATAGCGTAAGTGGCCGGACTGTCACTGCGACGATGTGCCGGACCTTGAGAAGCAGGCATGTGCAAAAACATGGCGCACGGAGCCATAGTAACACTCGTGCGGTCTGCTGAGTTCCGCCTTACACGAACGTTCAAAATGGGCAACGCGACGAATGCAATGTTACACCGGTGTTCACTTCCTGTGACTGTTTGGATACGGGATTCAACGTTAATTTGTTTGAACTCGCCGTTTTATTGTATGAAGTCCTACATGTTGCGCGGCTGCTCGGCGGCACAAACGCTCCCATCCAGTCTCAGAGGGCGCCGCGCCGGGTCTGGGGAGGTCTCTGGTGTACAGTCGTGACCAGGGACATACTGAACACATCACAGGCGTCAGAGGGCGCCGCGCCGGGTCTGGGGAGGTCACTGGTGTACAGTCGTGACCAGGGACATACTGAACACACCATCCAGTCTCAGAGGGCGCTGCGCCGGGTCTGGGGAGGTCACTGGTGTACAGTCGTGACCAGGGACATACTGAACACACCATCCAGTCTCAGAGGGCGCCGCGCCGGGTCTGGGGAGGTCACTGGTGTACAGTCGTGACCAGGGACATACTGAACACACCATCCAGTCTCAGAGGGCGCCGCGCCGGGTCTGGGGAGGTCACTGGTGTACAGTCGTGACCAGGGACATACTGAACACACCATCCAGTCTCAGAGGGCGCCGCGCCGGGTCTGGGGAGGTCACTGGTGTACAGTCGTGACCAGGGACATACTGAACACACCATCCAGTCTCAGAGGGCGCCGCGCCGGGTCTGGGGAGGTCACTGGTGTACAGTCGTGACCAGGGACATACTGAACACACCATCCAGTCTCAGAGGGCGCCGCGCCGGGTCTGGGGAGGTCACTGGTGTTCAGTCGTGACCAGGGACATACTGAACACACCATCCAGTCTCAGAGGGCGCCGCGCCGGGTCTGGGGAGGTCACTGGTGTACAGTCGTGACCAGGGACATACTGAACACACCATCCAGTCTCAGAGGGCGCCGCGCCGGGTCTGGGGAGGTCACTGGTGTACAGTCGTGACCAGGGACATACTGAACACACCATCCAGTCTCAGAGGGCGCCGCGCCGGGTCTGGGGAGGTCACTGGTGTACAGTCGTGACCAGGGACATACTGAACACACCATCCAGTCTCAGAGGGCGCCGCGCCGGGTCTGGGGAGGTCACTGGTGTACAGTCGTGACCAGGGACATACTGAACACACCATCCAGTCTCAGAGGGCGCCGCGCCGGGTCTGGGGAGGTCACTGGTGTTCAGTCGTGACCAGGGACATACTGAACACACCATCCAGTCTCGGAGGGCGCCGCGCCGGGTCTGGGGAGGTCACTGGTGTACAGTCGTGACCAGGGACATACTGAACACACCATCCAGTCTCAGAGGGCGCCGCGCCGGGTCTGGGGAGGTCACTGGTGTACAGTCGTGACCAGGGACATACTGAACACACCATCCAGTCTCAGAGGGCGCCGCGCCGGGTCTGGGGAGGTCACTGGTGTACAGTCGTGACCAGGGACATACTGAACACACCATCCAGTCTCAGAGGGCGCCGCGCCGGGTCTGGGGAGGTCACTGGTGTACAGTCGTGACCAGGGACATACTGAACACACCATCCAGTCTCAGAGGGCGCCGCGCCGGGTCTGGGGAGGTCACTGGTGTACAGTCGTGACCAGGGACATACTGAACACACCATCCAGTCTCAGAGGGCGCCGCGCCGGGTCTGGGGAGGTCACTGGTGTACAGTCGTGACCAGGGACATACTGAACACACCATCCAGTCTCAGAGGGCGCCGCGCCGGGTCTGGGGAGGTCACTGGTGTACAGTCGTGACCAGGGACATACTGAACACACCATCCAGTCTCAGAGGGCGCTGCGCCGGGTCTGGGGAGGTCACTGGTGTACAGTCGTGACCAGGGACATACTGAACACACCATCCAGTCTCAGAGGGCGCTGCGCCGGGTCTGGGTACACTGGTGTACAGTCGTGACCAGGGACATACTGAACACACCATCCAGTCTCAGAGGGCGCCGCGCCGGGTCTGGGTACACTGGTGTACAGTCGTGACCAGGGACATACTGAACACACCATCCAGTCTCAGAGGGCGCCGCGCCGGGTCTGGGGAGGTCACTGGTGTACAGTCGTGACCAGGGACATACTGAACACACCATCCAGTCTCAGAGGGCGCCGCGCCGGGTCTGGGGAGGTCACTGGTGTACAGTCGTGACCAGGGACATACTGAACACACCATCCAGTCTCAGAGGGCGCCGCGCCGGGTCTGGGGAGGTCACTGGTGTACAGTCGTGACCAGGGACATACTGAACACACCATCCAGTCTCAGAGGGCGCTGCGCCGGGTCTGGGTACACTGGTGTACAGTCGTGACCAGGGACATACTGAACACACCATCCAGTCTCAGAGGGCGCCGCGCCGGGTCTGGGTACACTGGTGTACAGTCGTGACCAGGGACATACTGAACACACCATCCAGTCTCAGAGGGCGCCGCGCCGGGTCTGGGGAGGTCACTGGTGTACAGTCGTGACCAGGGACATACTGAACACACCATCCAGTCTCAGAGGGCGCCGCGCCGGGTCTGGGGAGGTCACTGGTGTACAGTCGTGACCAGGGACATACTGAACACACCATCCAGTCTCAGAGGGCGCCGCGCCGGGTCTGGGTACACTGGTGTACAGTCGTGACCAGGGACATACTGAACACACCATCCAGTCTCAGAGGGCGCCGCGCCGGGTCTGGGGAGGTCACTGGTGTTCAGTCGTGACCAGGGACATACTGAACACACCATCCAGTCTCAGAGGGCGCCGCGCCGGGTCTGGGGAGGTCACTGGTGTTCAGTCGTGACCAGGGACATACTGAACACATCACAGGCGTCAGCAGATGAAACAGCGCGCTAGCAGTGGTAGGCTAGCTGGAGTAGCCAGTAGCGGACATTGCATTTTGAACTGACAGGTAACTGCTTTTGTGGTTTCGGCTGCCAGGTAATTGGTCCATAGTGCTGGAGGATCACGCCTGTTTTCTAGCCACGCCTCGTCTCAATCTGTATGTGTCTCCGTGTTTCAGTTCGGTATGCCGTACTTCCCAATCAACTCGGACAAGGATCTCCTGGCGCTGAAGTTCTTCCTTCAGTGCGGCTACATGTAGTGCATTGTGGCATCTCGGTAAGTACATACAGACATATTATAACTAAAAGTTCACATGAGCCATCGCTTTTGTTCGGTATTGTATTATTTCGTCAACAAGCGGGCTGTTTCTCGCTTGTTTACTGTATTTTATCTCTCCTCTTATCTCTCATGTTCCCGCTCTTAAAGCGGTCAGCTTTGTCATTTGAGGATTTTTATTTGTCAGCCATTGTCGTCTGTATAAGCCGCGGTTTCTAGAAGGTTTGCCCGTTTGGCTTTCCTGTTATATCTCTCATTTGTCATGCATAAGCTTCATCAACAGATCGATATCTCGACCACCGTCGTTAGCAAGTGAGACGTTTATCATGTGCAGTCGACCGAGCCGTTATCCAATTAAGCACCCGTTAGCAGTCCCTGCGTCCTGACGTCATTCTGATATTTAACAGCGCCGCTATTTCGGTTCATGAAGTCTGTTTTCGTCGGCGATGTGATTTTGAAGTGTCACTGTGCTGTTACCCGAAGCCTTGGCGTCTGACGTGTGTATGTTCTGTGGTTTGGCAGGTGACGAGGCTGCGGCTTCTCACTGCCGGCCTGGCTCGCATTGTAGACGTCAGTGAGCCGGCTCTGACGGGAGCGGACACCGGTCGGCCGACGGCAGAGGCGGCTCTGCTGACGAGCTGACAGCAGCCGCGCCCTCCGGCCGGCCCGGCCAACTATACCTCGCCACTCCGTGGTATGCCGCGCTGGATGGCCGGGACACGACCCGACACGACCCGCCCCGCCCCGCCCCGCCCGAGGTCCCGAGGTCAAGCCCCGGGGCGGCGCTGCGGTTCAGTGCTCCCGCCACAGGCCACCGACCTTGAACTGGGTGTGAACGCTGACACGACGGCGCGGCACGGCGGGCGATGGGTGGCGGCAAGTGTGTGGTCCCAACGCCGGGGGTCCGGGGCTGAACCCCGGTCCGTGCCGGTCCGTGGTGGTCTGGTGGTGGTCCGTGGTGGTCTCTTGATTGTTCGTGCCGGTCCGTGCCGGTCCGTGCCGGTCCGTGGTGGTCTCGTGATGGTCCGAGATGGTCTTGGGTGGTCCGTGCCGGTCCGTGGTGCCGTGGTGGTCTCGTGCCGGTCCGTGGTGGTCCCGAGATGGTCCGAGATGGTCCTGGGTGGTCCGTGGGTGGTCCGTGGGTGGTCCGTGGTAATCCCGTGATCGCCTGCGCCGGTCCGCCGGACGGTGACATGTTCGATGTTTGTCCGCCCGCTGAGGGTGTCCTGAGTCGATGCCGAGGCGTGGGGTGGCGCCTGATAGCCTCTGAGGCCGCACATATCGGCCAGCCAGCCCCTGCCGTCGGTGGCCCTGGTCAGTGCCGGCGTGTGAGGGGACGGGGCGGGGCGGCCACAGCAGCGCCGCGCGTTACACGGAGGCTGTTACAGTGGCCGAACAAACAGACAGAGTCTGAGAGCCGGAGAGACGGGCGCGCCGCCCGAGAGCCGTGTAACTAAGTTATTGATCAGGACCGTTTGGTTATTGTGATAACGTTTGTCTGTGTGCGGCGTGCGTGCGCTGCGTGAAATGTGTATCGGATGCGATCGGATGCGATCGGATGCGTCCCCCTCACCGTCATTCTGTGTCCCTCTCTCAGCTCTCTGTAATTTCCTCACTTTGTTTGTAGTTGGCGTTAGTCGAGACAGGAGAGCGCCGAGCTTGCTTGGAGCGGCCGATCGACGCCGGCCATACGCTTGCTGTGCCAGACAGTGGTGTCGTTTCCTGGTGTATATCTTTTTAATCGCCCTTGTTTTCTTCATGGATTCATTTTGTTGTGCGCCCGTGGTTTCCGCGATCAAACTGCTGCACTTGGAATGCCGTTATAAGGCATGGATGAAGGTCGTTTCGGCTTTAGACCGCGTTCTGATTAAAAGATCCGTTCAGTCTCATCGGCAAATTCTGCATGTAGTGAAACGTCTACTTCTCTCCTTGGAATCTTTGTAAAGCTCAAAGTACACATACTTCTGTATTATTCTGTTGCTAAATGCTCAGTTTGTATATTGTGTTTGGCTCATCAGGGTTTTAACAAAACATTTTATCTTTTATAAGCTTGATGAAGCGTCCGTGGCATATACGGTTATCGTCCCGTACTGTATGATATCCCAGTGTGTATATATGCCAATATGAACGTGCTGAGCTACATCCCATGTTTGATATCTATAAAGGTATTTCAGTGTGAAAGGATTTCTGGGGTGAAGGGATTTCAGGTAGGAAGAGATGTCTGGGGTGAAGGGAATTATGGTGACGTTTACGGGATTAATCCGATTGAACAGCCACCCCGTACTTTCTGAGAAGTTGCTAATTATACCATGGTACCATTTCATACCAAGCGGACGAGTTTGTATGTGGTAACCGATGACGAGATTCGCTCGGTAACCGATGACGAGATTCGCTCACTGCATGTATAGCTTAACGACGCGCGTCACGCGAAAGCTGGGAGGTCGTGAGGTTGGCAATACATCCGCATTCCGCAATTATATCAAATTTTAAATTTAATTATCTAAAATTTCCAGTCAGAGTGTCAATGCATCGTTGACGTCATTGTTACGGAAATCGGCGATGTATAGTCAGTCGTTTCTTTTACTTAAGTTGAAACGCGGCCGCTCATACTTGGTCAGTTGTTAAACCTTGGTCGGAACAATGAAGAGAGACGGAAGATATAATGATAACATCGGCCTCATCAAAGGAATGCCTTCGCGCCGCAGCGAGGTATCGGGAGCCCGGACTGTAGTTTCGGCATCGGACGATAGATGACACTGGTGTCGCCGCCGAGAAATGACAGTTCGCAGTTGGATGAACGAGGAAGCTGACTATTACCAAGCCATGCGCACGGACGCGTGCACGATGACAAGGTCTTACTCTCATGGCATGCTACTGAATTAATCCCCCGTCCGTCTTACGGTTTACTGCAGATGATACCTACTGAGACAGAGGCATGAGTAAGAATGTGAGGAAGATTTATCTGACCGTAAGGTAAGCTATATTCGATACTATCATGGCTAACTAACATACTACCACTATGCTAACATACTAACATGCTAGACCATACAAACATGACTACATACGCCACTGAACCATGCAATTTTGCCAGTAGAACTCCGCAACCTTCCCAGGCGGACACCTTGGCTGTGATCTGCGGAACTGTCAGTAGAACTCCGCGACCTTCCCAGGCGGACACCTTGGCTGCGATCTGCGGAACCGTTTCAGCCCAACTGGAGAACCCGTACCTGCCGGCTGTCTGTGGCCGGCGGCGGGGTGCGGAAGTTTTGTACCCACTGCCGGGAGCCGCGGAGCCACGGAAGGACCGGCGGCGCGGCGGTCTGTGTGCCCCTAGCCGTCCCGGGCACGTGATCCGTGCCCGGCGGCGGTCCGGGGGAGGAGGGGGAGGGGTAGGGATCAGGCACCCACCCCTGCCCCGCACCCACCGACAGCCCGCGGCGGCGGCGACGACAGCGGCGTGGGTGGCAGGTTCATGGTCAGACAGGCTGCCAAGATCAGTGTAAGGTGGCGGAGTAACCCTCGACGGAGCAACCCTCGCAGCCCTACACTGTAATTACACATCAATATATTATTGTGAGCTGGTGCCGAAAGCGCGGATAGTTTGTATTTCATCAGAACGGTTCCGTCACCCCGGGGGGGGGGGGGGGGCGTGGGGGTCGCTTTGCAGGCGGTAGACAAGGAGCTAACCGACGTCCTGTCCTCGATCCAAGGTTTCTGCTGCTTGTACTGTGCATGACTAGCCGTTACCCATAGACGTAGTAACGAAGAAGCTTAGAGCAGGCTTAATAGCTTATGGATATCCCGTTGAGGAGTAGACAACTTTGTTGAATACCCGTGGTGCTTCTACGACGTTAACGTTTGAAGAGAAGTCAACATGTTGTAGTCGGATTTAGTGTTCCACAAACGACTGGAGACGTTTTCCTTGCTCGCCTCAGTATTGTCTGACTGCCTTGCTGGAAATGACTTTCGTTTTACCCCGTACCCCGTAATCCCGTAATCCCGTAATCGGAGCCTTGTAGGAGCCGCCGTCAGCGACCACACGAAATAACGCGAGGTTGGGATAGGGAGGCCTGGGGCTGGATTTAACTCGGACACTAATCCGCCCCGACCTTTTAATGAATGATATGCGCACCATGGTGTTCTACGATACGGCACCAAGTATGGTGATCAGTGATCAGTGCGTATTAGATCAGTGCGTGATGAATGTTCCGAGAAATAATACGAGACATACCCATCACTCTTCAAAGTATTAGTTTGGTTGTGTTATCGTTGAAATGAGTTTGGTTGAGTTGTTCCTTCGTATGAGCTGTCTGATACAGCTCGTGTTAAAGAGGAACAACTCATGCTCTAACCCACGGTTCGAATAGTAAAAATCATTCATGCATAACGTGCTTGAATTCGATAATTCTCCCGTTTCTTATGCTAAAGCCAGGATACTACTGCGTCACTCAGTGGCTTTTAACTACAGCTTCCTACGTTAGTGCAAAATAGGCAATTGCCCCCCCCCCCCTCCCCAAACAAAAATTAAAAATCGGTAGGCAAATGTATGTTCCCCCCCCCCCCACCGTTCCGGAAGGTTGTGATTTTTGTTCCGGGAGGTCGTGACGCCCCCCCCCCCCCCCGCGCTCAACAACTTTTCGCTGACGAAACTGAGCGAAATGTTTGCCCCCCCCCCTCCTCCCCAAACTCGTAACCTAGATCCGGCGCTGGCTTCACTTGAAAGTACTTGCATCCGTTATGGTAAGATCATGGGATTCAACATGGACGGGAAGCCGGTACCAGGTGATGCGTGCCGGAAGAGCCTCGAAGCCCAGCAGCTCGTCCGTTTCCGAATACCGCCGGCTTCACCTCAATCCGGGGTCAGCAGCAGTGCTATTTTCAAGGGCGACTATTTGTGGTGTTTCGTGACAGATTATTTGAGCTGTTTGCACGGAAGGCTGAAATATGTAGAGCGCAACGAGTCGAAACAAATCTGAACCCAGCTAAGATCAGTTATGCTTCGTTCCAATGCCAAACCCATATCGACTCATATTATAACCGCTGCGCTCAGATGCGCAACTAGAGCCCTTCATGGAATGGGAATCCCATATGGGAATGGGAATGGAATGGGAATGGGGATTTTTTTGGAAATGTAACTGGTTGGAATGGGTTTGGGACAGGCCATATCATTTTTTAGCACTAAAAAAGGTGAAATATGCTGAAACGGGTGGGAATGGGAGCCCCATCAATTATGAATTGGGATTGGAACGGGGTTGGGTCTGGCTGAATGGCCCGGCATGGGATGGAACGGGATGGGGGGCTGAAAATGTGTCCCATGAAGGGCTCTAGGCGCAACCACCAATACTGTCCGTACGGAATGTCCGTACCGTTTTTGACTGGTGCCGAAGGCGCCCCCCCCCCGGACCATTTTTTGTTGTTGCAATTAGCACCGCGAACAGGACAGGCACCAGTGGCGTATACGGTCATTCAGGGCATGACCTGGTCCTTTTCGCCCGAGGCGCCCATGCAAAGCTGGCGCCCCTCCGGTTAGTGACGACGCCCCATCCGGTCAGTGACGGGCCCCTCCAGCCAGTGACGGCGCCCCTCCGGCTAGTGACGGCGCCCCTCCGACCAGTGACGGCGCCCCTCCGGCCAGTGAAGGCGTCTCTCCGGCCAGTCACGGCGCTCCTCCGACCAGTGGCGGCGCCTCTCCGGCCAGTGAAGGCGCCCCTCCGGTTAGTGACGGCGCCCCTCCGACTAGTGACGGCGCCCCTCCGACCAGTGACGGCGCTCCTCCGGCTAGTGAAGGCGCCCCTCTGGCCAGTGACGGCGCCCCTCCGGCCAGTGACCACGCCCCTCCGGCGAGTGACGGCGTCCCTCCGACTAACGACGGCGCCCTCTCCGGTCAGTGACGGCGCTCCTCCGGCCAGTGACGGCGTCCCTCCGGATAGTGACGGCGCCCCTCCGGCCAGTGACGGCGTCCCTCCGGTCAGTGACGGCGCCCCTTCGGCGAGTGACGACGCCACTCCGACTAGCGACTGCCCCTCTCCGCCCGTGACGGCGCACCTGGCCAGTGACGGCGCCCCTCCGGCTAGTGAGGGGGGGGGGGGGGGGCACCTCTCCTTCCGCACGGAACGGAAGGAGAGGCGCCCCCCTCCCCCTGCACAATTTTCGTCAATATTGAGGCGCCCCTGTCGATCGGGTGGCGCCCCTCAGGCCTCAAGGCAATGACCTGGTCCTTTGTGAATTTCTGCGCACGCCACTGGCAGGCACGCCCGGTAATCGGGCAATTAGTACTCCTAGAAGTAAATGGCGACTTAGGAACAGGATAGGCGCTCCTAGAAGCAAATGCCGCCTCCATGGAGCAGAACAGGCGCCCTACCAGACAATAAGCAAATGCCGCCCCCACAGGGTGAAACAGGCGCCTTCTAAATTAGACAAATGTCCATTGCCAGGAACGTTGCCGACGGGGGGGGGGTCACGACCCCCCCCCCCTCCACCCACTTTTGACAACCCGGGGGGGGGGGGGGGGTAGACCCCCCCCCCCCCCCCCCACACACACACACACTTTTTATGGCGGAAGCTGATTCCAGTTATCATGTAATTCCTATTAAAATAAAGATTGGCATATAAAAAATGCGACGCGGTAGGGTACGACGACGTGGTACGACAGGTCTTCTCCAGAAAAGTTGTGGGGGAGGGCTGAGCTGGGAAAAATCGCTTAAAGTACCATCAAAATCCACACAAATACAGATTTCTCCCCGGATTTGACCCACTTCCTCGTCGAAGTGGGGGGGGGGGGGGCTGAAGCCAAGTTGGGAGGGAGTTGAGGGGGCTGAAATCCCCTCAACTGAATAGGATCCTACACCCCTGTAATTCCTACTAAAATCAAGATTGGAATATGAAAAGTACGACGTGGTAGGGGCGTAATTCCTTCTCCAGAAAAGTTGTGGGGGGAGAGCTGAGCTGGGAAAAATCACTCAAAGTACCATCAAAATCCACACAAATACAGAATTCTCCCCGGATTTGACCCACTTCCTCGTCGAAGTTGGGGGGGGGCTGAAGCCAAGATGGGAGGGGGTTGAGGGGGCCGAAGCCCCCTCAACTGAATAGGATCCTACACCCCTGCGACGTGGAAATGGGGCTCAGTCAGTTACGGCTGCAATTTCCTTCGTTTTCCCTTCGACACACCGCTGCTCCGAAAGGAAAACGAAGGAAATGTCAATTGTAGCATGTAGGGGCGTCGCGGACGGGGGTCGGGGGGGGGGGGGGGGACCGGACAACCCCCCCCCCACACACACACACACTCAGGTGGGTTGGTTGACCCCCCCCCCCCCCCCCCCCCACACACACACACTTTTTACGGGGAAAGTTAACAATTTATCGTACAAATTGCCTTTTCTGCAGTCAAAATCCAGCTATCCACAGTAAAACATGGATATTTCGCGCCGCTTCGCGGCATGACAAGTTTCGTAATTCCTTATATAAATTTGGAAAATGGGAAAATGAATTCCACCAGGGCCCACTTCCTTCATAAAATATTCACTTTCAAGCGGGCTACATGGTTAGCTAGTCTGCCGAGTTCCGAAAAAGGCGACACGAACGCAAAGACGCGGACATCGGCATCCGGAAGCTGCTCCGGCGGTGCCCAACTTGCTGGACCGAAGAGCTAATAGTTGGGGGGGGGGGGGGCTGAGGACCAGGCCAGGACCATCTCCCGAAGCCATCTCCCCCCAGGCTCCTCCAGATTCACAGGGACCATTTATGCGCGGAAAAGTCGTTCTGCCCCTTGCTGCTTTCAAACAATTTGCACTGTTACCAGTTGTTTGTTACAGTTGTTACGAGCGAGCGCGGCGCTCGCTCGTCTTTCCGTGGTATATGGGAAAAATCTGAATATGAGCGTCCCGACCCGACCCGGCCCGGCCCGACCCGTGGCGACGCTTTTGAGAAGCTCATATCTCTGCAACCACACGTCCGATTGTCAAACAGACTTCTTTGCTGAGCAGCCCCACCCAACCTACCCTGTTTGAGACCGGTGCTCACTCATGTAGGTGACTACCACTGCGCGTGACGCGTGCCACGTGAGGGGTGTTGAAAAGTGTTTTTTTTTCTCGCTCAAACTCTGCAACAACGGCTGAGCCGATTGTGTTCAAATTTGGTGTGTGGTTAGGAACCTCTCAGCCGCCACTTTCCCACAAGTCAGGGGTGGGGTGAATCTGCACGTTCGCGCGTGCACACCCCTCATATCTCAGCATAGGCGTAGGAACAGGGGGCGGGGGGGGGGCAGCCTCCCCCCAACATTTTGGATTTTAACATTACGCCTATGGGCGTTGCATGGAAAGAATCGAATTCAGAATGCCTCCGCCCCCCCCCCCCCCCTAACTTGAACATAGTTCCTACGCTCCTGTATCTCAGGAACGGCTGATCCGATTGTGTTCAAATTTGGTGTGTGGTTAGGGACCTCTTAGTCGCCACTTTCCCACAAGTCAGGGGTGGGGTGTCTCAGCACGTGCGCACGTGGTCACCTTTTTTGTATCTAAAAAACTACTCGCCCCATCGAGTTGAAATTCACCATACATTTCGTTCGCGCTCGCTCGTTCAACGCCGACTATGGCGCCTTACTGGTGCTTAACTCGCACAAAATGAAAGAAGGTTATTCGAGCGAGCGCGAAGCGCTCGCTCGTCCTTCTGTGGTGTAAGGAAAATGTCTGAATATTAGCGGCCCGACCCGTGGCGACGCTTTTGAGAAGCTAATATCTCTGCAACCGCACGTCCGATTGACAAGCGGGCTTCTTTGCTGAGCAGCTCCATCCAACCTACCCTGTTTGAGACCGGAGCCAACTCACGTGGGTAACTACCACTGCGCGTGGCGCGTGTCGCGTGAGGGGTGTTGAAAAGTGTTTTCTCGTAAAACTCCGCGACGGCTGGGCAGATTGTGTGCACATTTGGTGTGTGGTTAGGGACCCCTCAGCCGCCACTTTCCCATAAGTCAGGGATGGGGTGCCTCTGCACGTGCGCACCTGCACACCCCTATTATATATTTCAGGAACGGCTGAGCCGATTGCGTTCAAATTTGATGTGTGGTTAGGGACTTCTCAGCCGTCTCTTTCCCACAATTCAGGGGTGGATGTTTCTGCACGTGCGCATGTGCACACCCCTATCTTATTTCTCAGGAATCGCACATAGGGGTAAATCAACCTCACCATATATTTCCTTCGCGCTCGCTCGTTCATCGCCAACTACGGCGCCCTACTGGTTATTATCTTATGTACTATTGAGTGCTGACTGCCACCGGTCATCGTGATTTATTATCCGAGGCTAATGTATATGAAAAACTATCTTCATTTCAATATTTGTCATCATACCGAGATGTGCAACTAGGAAAATACCCAGGCTTGGCTCCACTCATGGTCTGGTTCCAATATTACAATTTCGTTTTCCACGACCTAAAATAAATACAAAATCATGTCGCTTCGCGGCGTCACATCGTTGGCCATCGTCATCGTATTCGGTTCCTCGTAACGCTGAATTGAATTAATAACATTTTTAGCTTCTTATCCTCTGTATGACCCACCGCCTATATTTCTGTTTTTTTTTTCTCTCAGGAAAACCCGTAAAAAATTGCGCCGCTTGGTGTCGCTAAATAACAAATACCTACTACCTACTATAACATGAAAATCCACATACAAAATGTTCCAAAGGCTTAAGTACACGCCCAAAACTGGGGATACATTTTTTCGTCATTTTAGCCGATCCCCCCACTTAAAAATGTTCGGTGACGCCCCTGGCAACTACCTACATCTAAAAAATTACACATTTGTGATATTGCGTTTGCTGGCGATGGCGCCCCCTTGAGCGATGACGCCTCCTGGGCGATGGCGCCCCCAACGCCAATGTGTCCGTGCCACTTCTTTGGGACGTGGCTTCGCCCCTGGTTGCGTTGCGGGCTCAACCCGCAAAATGTCGCCTGATGTCACGCAAATGTCACCAATGACATGGGACCGACACATTTCCTGACATGGACTCACTGACGCACGGCATGCTCAATTGTGCATTAAAGAAAAAAAAAACTAAATACCAATTATCCAAAGATGCCGGAATCGCTGCAACTGAGATCAACTTACTTTGTCAGAATAAGTTGTCGGCGTGTGTTCACGTCGACAATATTCCTCGCAACAATCTGTACTGATACCAGGTCACTGGGTTTGCTGCCATCAGCAGGCGAATTGTTCGCTGATTTCGTATCTCCGATCAGTGAAGGTTCGTCAATGGAACCTTCAGTGAAGGTTCGTCAGTGACCGATCAGTGAAGGTTCGTCAATGGAACCTTCAGTGAAGGTTCGTCAGTGACCGATCAGTGAAGGTTCGTCAATGGAACCTTCAGTGAAGGTTCGTCAGTGACCGATCAGTGAAGGTTCGTCAATGGAACCTTCAGTGAAGGTTCGTCAGTGACCGATCAGTGAAGGTTCGTCAATGGAACCTTCAGTGAAGGTTCGTCAGTGACCGATCAGTGAAGGTTCGTCAATGGAACCTTCAGTGAAGGTTCGTCAGTGACCGATCAGTGAAGGTTCGTCAATGGAACCTTCAGTGAAGGTTCGTCAGTGACCGATCAGTGAAGGTTCGTCAATGGAACCTTCAGTGAAGGTTCGTCAGTGACCGATCAGTGAAGGTTCGTCAATGGAAGCACGGCATGGAAGCCATGCTTACATAGGAATTTCGATAACGTACCAGACGTGCAGTCCACGGAAAATACCGACTCTTCCGGATCAATTCGTATATCTTGATGTCCCTGACTAGTTGATCTCATGTCGCTGCGGGCATTTGCCTGCTTAAGCAGCTGCCATGGACACATTGCACAGCTAAGAAGCGCCATTCGCCAGCGATGCACGTGACCTTTGAATGCGACTGTCTGGCGGAAAGCGACACGGCGTGCGGTTCACTACAGCCGCTCTCCGTGGATGACACGCTGACTACATCGCTGTCCTGTGGGTACATTCTCGACAGGTGTTCATCGGATTCACAACATGTAGGTACGTACATATCGCTTCCGGGTTACCCTGAGATTCCACCTGGCGGACCCGTCACCGTATGCTCAAAATCAGACCCGTCACTGTATGCTAAACATGCACAAATAACTTATCAGTGTCGTGTATACGATCCCACTCAAGTATTTGCCATCGAATTCCCGAGACATTACATTGGCATTGGAGCCGAGGGTGCGGCCTAGTGGCGGCGGGGACCAGGGTCTCGTCCCGGAGCCATGTCAGGAGTTCGGCACCGAGACGAACAGGATTAGGCTCTGCATGGCCCCCGGGCAGGCACTGTGACGTGAACAGAGAGGTCCTGGAACGCGGCGTGACTCGTGGCAGAGGAGTCATAGTGACTCGTGAGTCATAGTGACTCGTTGTGGGAGTCATCGCATTGTGATTCGGCAGTGCGATGCGATGCGGAGGCAGGTGGGCCCTGGGTACTGATTCGGCGAGGTCCGCTGAGCCAGCCTGTGTGCTGGCATTGAGCTGTCCTCGGTCAAAGTAGCGGTCTCGCTCCGTGATGCTGTCTGCCTCCCTGACTCCTTGCATTGATGCGTCGCTGGCTTCCCGTTGTCGGTTTTGATTGCATATTAGATGGCTGATTTCTAAGATAGCGGAAACTGGGTACCAAACCAACAAGGTCTCATAAGCAAATGTCCCTGTGACTATTGCATAGTTTTTTTTTAAAGAGCCACCCACGAGAGAAAATGGTGCCTGTTGGAGGAGGCGGCATAGTTTTTTTTTTGCTGACAGCTAAAGCGATTTCTCACTGCCTAAAAGCGACTAGATAATGTATAATGGGACACAAATGATACTTACATTCAGGGCTGCGGAATCGATCGGTTTTCACGTGACTCCGACTCCGACTCCGACCCTCCGGAGTCGACTCCGACTCCGAAATCGACTCCGACCCTTAACCCACGAGGCACTGGGGAGAGGGGGCTTTTTCGTCCCCCCCCCCCCCGCTTTAGTTTTTCGGTGATATCACACGAACGCGTATGGATAGCGACTTGAAACTTTGGGTACCTTCCAATGAATACCTAGGCCACGAGTGGGTACAATTTGATGTCAATCTCATGTCAGGTCAGGTCACAGTGGCGTCACAAATCCAATGATAAGGTCAGGATTGACATTCTGTAGAGTGATTTGTCTGTCCGCAACAAGGA
>JAXIVJ010016286.1:0-22500 GCA_036785665.1 Chirona hameri
TCGTCGGTCCCCGGTCAGTGATGTGCCGACACGCAACAACAAGCAGACACGCTGGTACAGCCGCTTCTCGCTGTCGTGGCAATACAGAATGGTCAGCATGGAACATATGCGTGCCTCGGTAATTATATTTGTAGGTCTTAGGTGCCCGAAGGGGGTGGCGGCGTGGCGTCCGTCCGAACTCTGTGTGTATGTGTATTTTGTCCAAAATATCAGCACAGTGGAAGGTGGTTGACGATATTGGGGTTTTAATGTTGATGTTCTGAATAATTAATACCCGGATCTGTCCGTGCCCTTTGCACCAGTAGCTTGTAAATAATAACGTGAGCAACTGGTCCAGCATGCTGGCCTGCTGTGTCAGGTGCCGACTTCTGACCCGTGCCTTCCCCGCCGCCGCTGCCGCCAGGTACCTGGACCACTATGAGAAGGTGCACTTTCACGGCGAGGAGCTGTACGGACGGCACGACGACGAGATGATCATGCACGACTCAACGTCGCGGTCCTCGCGGCGGCACAACGTGCGCGCTCTGAACGCCGTGGCCATGACCTACAACAGCGGACAGCACATCGTCTCAGGTGGGCGCACTGGAGAGCTGATGCCGTGCCGCCCGCCCGCCCGCTGTACTCAGAAGACAGTTGCCTGTCAGCATTGATTGGGTACCGTCGTGCTGCCATTGTGCGACTCACTGTTATAATGCCGGCCGCAGGGTGGCGGGGTGATTACCGTGGCCAAACAGTCGGTGTCTTTGTTAGTACTTCTTCGTCAATGGGTGCAGTGGTGTGGCAGCGACGCTCCTGCATGTTTGACCAGCTAATATGTTTACTTGTGTCTTAGCTCGCTTATTAGAGTTGTGATGCGCTTACACTCTGTACGATTATATATCAGCCAGGCCTGATCGTTTAGTCTGCTTCCTTGCTTGCTTTGCTGTGTTTGCATCTGTGGAACCCAAAGCACGGGCACAATGTTGACGTCGTCAGTCCCCGTCGTTCTATCCCGCGGAGAGCACACGTTCCTTTCTTGTGTCTGCTGCCGTCCCCCGCTGACTGTCTGTGTTCTGTGCTCTGTGTTCTGTTTGAAGTCTGTAAGCTGTCTGTGTGACTGATTGTCTGCCTGCTGACTCTGTATGTGTCTGTTCCCTGCTGACTCTGTATGTGTCTGTTCCCTGCTGACTCTGTATGTGTCTGTTCCCTGCTGACTCTGTATGTGTCTGTTCCCTGCTGACTCTGTATGTGTCTGTTCCCTGCTGACTCTGTATGTGTCTGTTCCCTGCTGACTCTGTATGTGTCTGTTCCCTGCTGACTCTGTATGTGTCTGTTCCCTGCTGACTCTGTATGTGTCTGTTCCCTGCAGTCTGTGACCGGATTGTCTGCCTGCTGACTCTGTATGTGTCTGTTCCCTGCTGACTGTATGTGTCTGTTCCCTGCTGACTCTGTATGTGTCTGTTCCCTGCTGACTCTGTATGTGTCTGTTCCCTGCTGACTCTGTATGTGTCTGTTCCCTGCTGACTCTGTATGTGTCTGTTCCCTGCTGACTCTGTATGTGTCTGTTCCCTGCTGACTCTGTATGTGTCTGTTCCCTGCTGACTCTGTATGTGTCTGTTCCCTGCTGACTCTGTATGTGTCTGTTCCCTGCTGACTCTGTATGTGTCTGTTCCCTGCTGACTCTGTATGTGTCTGTTCCCTGCTGACTCTGTATGTGTCTGTTCCCTGCTGACTCTGTATGTGTTTGTTCCCTGCAGACTCTGTATGTGTCTGTTCCCTGCTGACTCTGTATGTGTCTGTTCCCTGCTGACTCTGTATGTGTCTGTTCCCTGCAGACTCTGTATGTGTCTGTTCCCTGCTGACTCTGTATGTGTCTGTTCCCTGCTGACTCTGTATGTGTCTGTTCCCTGCTGACTCTGTATGTGTCTGTTCCCTGCTGACTCTGTATGTGTCTGTTCCCTGCTGACTCTGTATGTGTCTGTTCCCTGCTGACTCTGTATGTGTCTGTTCCCTGCTGACTCTGTATGTGTCTGTTCCCTGCTGACTCTGTATGTGTCTGTTCCCTGCTGACTCTGTATGTGTCTGTTCCCTGCTGACTCTGTATGTGTCTGTTCCCTGCTGACTCTGTATGTGTCTGTTCCCTGCTGACTCTGTATGTGTCTGTTCCCTGCTGACTCTGTATGTGTCTGTTCCCTGCAGTCTGTGACCGGATTGTCTGCCTGCTGACTCTGTATGTGTCTGTTCCCTGCTGACTCTGTATGTGTCTGTTCCCTGCTGACTCTGTATGTGTCTGTTCCCTGCTGACTCTGTATGTGTCTGTTCCCTGCTGACTCTGTATGTGTCTGTTCCCTGCTGACTCTGTATGTGTCTGTTCCCTGCAGTCTGTGACCGGATTGTCTGCCTGCTGACTCTGTATGTGTCTGTTCCCTGCTGACTCTGTATGTGTCTGTTCCCTGCTGACTCTGTATGTGTCTGTTCCCTGCTGACTCTGTATGTGTCTGTTCCCTGCTGACTCTGTATGTGTCTGTTCCCTGCTGACTCTGTATGTGTCTGTTCCCTGCTGACTCTGTATGTGTCTGTTCCCTGCTGACTCTGTATGTGTCTGTTCCCTGCTGACTCTGTATGTGTCTGTTCCCTGCTGACTCTGTATGTGTCTGTTCCCTGCTGACTCTGTATGTGTCTGTTCCCTGCTGACTCTGTATGTGTCTGTTCCCTGCTGACTCTGTATGTGTCTGTTCCCTGCTGACTCTGTATGTGTCTGTTCCCTGCTGACTCTGTATGTGTCTGTTCCCTGCTGACTCTGTATGTGTCTGTTCCCTGCTGACTCTGTATGTGTCTGTTCCCTGCTGACTCTGTATGTGTCTGTTCCCTGCTGACTCTGTATGTGTCTGTTCCCTGCAGTCTGTGACCGGATTGTCTGCCTGCTGACTCTGTATGTGTCTGTTCCCTGCTGACTCTGTATGTGTCTGTTCCCTGCTGACTCTGTATGTGTCTGTTCCCTGCTGACTCTGTATGTGTCTGTTCCCTGCTGACTCTGTATGTGTCTGTTCCCTGCTGACTCTGTATGTGTCTGTTCCCTGCTGACTCTGTATGTGTCTGTTCCCTGCTGACTCTGTATGTGTCTGTTCCCTGCTGACTCTGTATGTGTCTGTTCCCTGCTGACTCTGTATGTGTCTGTTCCCTGCTGACTCTGTATGTGTCTGTTCCCTGCTGACTCTGTATGTGTCTGTTCCCTGCTGACTCTGTATGTGTCTGTTCCCTGCTGACTCTGTATGTGTCTGTTCCCTGCAGTCTGTGACCGGATTGTCTGCCTGCTGACTCTGTATGTGTCTGTTCCCTGCTGACTCTGTATGTGTCTGTTCCCTGCTGACTCTGTATGTGTCTGTTCCCTGCTGACTCTGTATGTGTCTGTTCCCTGCTGACTGTATGTGTCTGTTCCCTGCTGACTCTGTATGTGTCTGTTCCCTGCTGACTCTGTATGTGTCTGTTCCCTGCAGTCTGTGACCGGATTGTCTGCCTGCTGACTCTGTATGTGTCTGTTCCCTGCTGACTCTGTATGTGTCTGTTCCCTGCAGACTCGCTGCGCCAGTCGCTCGGTATGAGCGCGCCGCGTCATACCTTAATATGTGTCTGTTCCCTGCAGACTCGCTGCGCCAGTCGCTCGGTATGAGCGCGCCGCGGCATACCTTAATATGTGTCTGTTCCCTGCAGACTCGCTGCGCCAGTCGCTCGGTATGAGCGCGCCGCGTCATACCTTAATATGTGTCTGTTCTCTGCAGACTCGCTGCGCCAGTCGCTCGGTATGAGCGCGCCGCGGCATACCTTAATATGTGTCTGTTCCCTGCAGACTCGCTGCGCCAGTCGCTCGGTATGAGCGCGCCGCGTCATACCTTAATATGTGTCTGTTCTCTGCAGACTCGCTGCGCCAGTCGCTCGGTATGAGCGCGCCGCGGCAGCCATCCGAGTATGACCGGCTGCTGCTGTCGCTGCTCGGACCGCTGCCCAACGAGCAGGACTTCGCCATCAACCTCTGCACGCTGCTCAGTAACGAGGGCCGCCACGAGCTGCGGCTCAGCAAACATCCGCGCCTCATGGGCGCGCTACTCGCCCACGCCGGCGTCTTTACCGACGGTACGTCACGCGGGACTCGCTGGGCGCGCTCAGTGACGGACGGAGGGTACACTGGCTGCATGGGAGATCGGGTGGTTACTGGGCGGTTTCGGGAAGGCAGGGCCGGTGTGATCTTGTTGGCCGTGTGTCTTACCTGTCTACAGCTGACAGAGACGGTATATTTATGTGCAACAGTGTCCTTGATACAGATGTATGTGCAACGGTGTCCGCGGGAACTGGGGGTAGCCATGTGCCAAGCTCGCTGCTAAAATATGTGGCTAAAATTTACATACGATTGCTGCAAGTGGAGCTGTTAAACTGGTAGCTACGGGAATCTGTATTTGATCGGCACGAACTAACCGTTCGTCGCGCGCCTGTTCGTCTGCACAGGCTACACGCAGAAGTACATGCTGGAGAACTACTCCCGCACCAAGCGGCAAAACCTGGTGGCGTTTTGGCGCGACAGTCTCTCGGAGAAGAAGCTGCTGCGGCTGCTGTCGGTACACTACGCGCCGGAGCGGCGGCCGCAGACGGGTCCGGGCGGCGGCCGGGACCCGGCGCTGCTCTTCTCCCCTGCCCGCGCCGAGCTGCACCACCTGTCCGACAGCGACAGCGAGGAGGAGCCGGACGCCGAGCTCGACGCTGAAGTGGCCGCGCTCTCCTCGCCCAACGCCGCCGCAGACGACGACGAGGAGCTCTTCTGCCTGGGCACCCAGCTGGGCGTGCTGGAGCGGACTGGGCACCGCGTGCTGCAGGTGGCCCAGGTGCTGCGCAGTCTCAGCTTCGAGCCGGAGAACGCGGCGGTGATGGCGGCCAGCGCCGCCTGTCTGCGCTTCCTGCTGCTGTGCGCCCACTGCCGCTGGGGCAGCCTGAGCAGCAGCGCGCGCGACACGCTCGGCAACATCGCCGGGGACGTGGTGCTGCGGGACGCCGCCTCGGACCGGCTCGGCCGGCTGCTGGTGCACTACGTGGCGCGCGGCGTGCAGCACGCCGACCGATCAGTGGTGCTCGCCAGTCTCGAGGTGCTCAACAAGCTGGCTCAGAACGAGCGCAACGAGGAGCCGCTGGCGTCGGCGCTGGACGCGCGCGTTATGCAGACCGTATGCACCTACCTGTCGCTGCACGACATCCTGCTGCTCATCAGCAGTCTCGAGTGTCTGCTGGGCCTCACCTCGCTCGGGGAGGACACGTGCCGAGCGGTGGCGCGCGCACCAGGAGCGGTCAGCATGCTCGTCTCGCTCGTCACAGTAGAGGTGAGTTCGACGCCGGGGACTGTTGAGCGCCTAATAGGCCTGGCCGTCAAGGTGCCCTGGAGCCCCGAATCATCGTGTCATTTGGGACTGTTGGCGCCGGCGGGGGAGAGAAGAGGATGCAGTCGGGCTGTACGGGCGGTGGGTGAACGCTGTATTGTTGGAGGGAGAGTGGCGATGACTTGTTGACTGTTGAATGAGACGTGTTGCGATTCACAATAGTTTAATTCAATCGGCTAGCGACAGACCGTGAACTGTCAAAAGTTTGCATGACAATTTGTTATAGTGGGAACAATGCGAATTCGTCGTTCACACTTTCGAGGTTCGATTTGCCTGATTTGCTCACCGTTTGACTGCATCCGTGAGACGTCGGGAGCCGATCCCGACTCTGTCGTGACGGATTGCTGCTGCTCTCTGGGCAGGCGCAGAGCTATGACGCCGACATCGAGCGATATCATGAACGTGACGCCCTGCTGCTGTCTCTCTACAGGCGCAAAGCTACGGACCTCGCGCCTGTATCCTGATGAAGGTGATGCAGACTCCTGTGAGCGCGGCGCCGGTGGCCGTGCAGGCGCAGCAACCGGGGCAACCGGTTCAGCCGGCTCAGCCGCAGCAGGTCGTGCAGCAGCAGCACGCGGTGGTGGCGCAGCAGCACGCGGTTGTGCCGCAGCACCAGGCGCAGCAGCACCCTCAGCAGCACGTGCAGCCGCCAGGGACCGTCCGAATCCAGCCTCACCCGCAGGCGCAGCCGGCGACTCCGCAGCAGCTGCAGCAGCAGCAGCCGCTGCCGCTGCCGCTGCCGATCCAGCCGGCGCCGATCCAGCCGGTCACCGTGCGGCAGGTGCCCATGCCGTTCATCCAGCCGTCACAACCGACCGTCCTACCTAGTAAGCAGTGGCTGGACTGTCAGAGTTAAAGCCAAGGCTGTGATATCAAACAACAAGGCGGGCTATGCTCCTTCAGACCTTGTTAAGAGGGGATATTACTCGTGTTTCTGTCGAGTGGTTCTTGTGTTCTATTTGTTTGTACTCTAGTATAGACGTTGTACAGGTTTGGCAGTAACTTGAGGTGTCCAAAATTCTAAATAATAATCCTCGTCTGTCTATATGATCTGTTGGTGGTGCCCCGGTGTTAGTTGTGCACCGCCTAACCCTGGTGTCCCCCCCCCCCCCCCACAGAGGGTCCGTTCTCTCCTCGTCTGTCTATATGATCTGTTGGTGGTGCCCCGGTGTTAGTTGTGCACCGCCTAACCCATGCCACCGTGTGGTGTCCCGACAGAGGGTCCGTCCTCTCACCTGTCCTCGGCGCCAACCGAGAACAGTATGTGGACGGTGAAGTGGCTTCAGACGGTCTGCGAGGTCTCTGCCGGCCAGAGCATCGAACAGGGCGTGCTCTACAAGCAGTACACCGCCTCGGCCGCCGCCCAGCACTGGAAGGGCATCATCACACAGGGGGAGTTCGCCAACTGTGTCAGGTGAGTGGCCGCCGCCCAGCACTGGGAGGGCATCATCACACAGGGGGAGTTCGCCAACTGTGTCAGGTGAGTGGCCGCCGCCCAGCACTGGAAGGGCGTCACACAGGGGGAGTTCGCCAACTGTGTCAGGTGAGTGGCTGCCGCCCAGCACTGGAAGGGCGTCACACAGGGGGAGTTCGCCAACTGTGTCAGGTGAGTGGCCGCCGCCCAGCACTGGGAGGGCGTCATCACACAGGGGGAGTTCGCCAACTGTGTCAGGTGAGTGGCCGCCGCCGTGCCGACTGAGGGCTTTGGACGTCGATGGAATTCGGCAGTAATCATAGGTGTCATCAGTTATAGTTGCGGGTCCCTATATAAAACAATCACAAGGGAGCAGTTTATTGGGGATGGGTGCGGCGGCTGGCTGGGTTGACTGTGATATGTTCGATGTGTCTGTCATCACGTGTGTGTGTGGTACGCAGTACTATTTCCATTGTCTGTTGCAACCCTGGCTGCCGGGTTGCAGTAGCAGATGCACTAAGGTTGTCTCCCGTCAGTTGTCCGTGCTGAGCCGGTCTCTGCCGCCGCCGCCGCCGCCGCCGCCTGTCTGGGCAGCGCGTCGCTGACTCGCCTAGCTATGCCGACGTCGTGAGTGTGTCGCGTCTGGCGGCGCTCCAGCGGGGCGCTGTTTTGTACCTGTGACGGCGACGGATCGTGTGACGTGCCGGTTTGTGCTGTGTGACTGTGACAGATCGTGTGACGTGTCGGTTTGTACCGTGTGACGGTGACAGATCGTGTGACGTGTCGGTTTGTACCATGTGACGGTGACAGATCGTGTGACGTGTCGGTTTGTACCATGTGACGTGTCGGTTTGTACCGTGTGACGGTGACGGATCGTGTGACGTGTCGGTTTCTACCGTGTGACTGTGACAGATCGTGTGACGTGTCGGTTTGTACCATGTGACTGTGACAGATCGTGTGACGTGTCGGTTTGTACCGTGTGATGTGTCGGTTTGTACCGTGTGACGGTGACGGATCGTGTGACGTGTCGGGCCGCCGTCTCTCCGCCAGGTCTGTGTTTGGCTCGGCGGTGAACGCCGTCGCCAAGCGGCTGCCCAGCGGTGTCACCGAGTACCACTTCGAGGGGATCCGCTCCAAACTGCAGATAGTCACCACCGTGGTGCAGCCTCCGGTGGCGGCCGTGGCACAGGTCGCGCGGCTGCCGCAGCAGGCGCCCGCCGCGATACCGGCGCCGACCCCAGCGCCGCTGACCTCGTCCATTCTGAAGGCGCAGCTGTCGGCTCCACCGCGGCCCGAGATGCTGCGGCCCAAGGAGCTGCCTCCCATCTCTAGTCAGGTAGGCCGGTCGGCCGGGGGCGGAGGAAGTTCTGCTGGAGGGTGGGGTGGTGACGGGGCTGGGTGGGCAGTGTACAGGAAGTGCCGCGCGACGCTGTGTGAGGTGAGCTGCAGGCCCCTGGCGTTTCCGACTCACCGTGTGGCGTGTGACCCGACAGACGGTGCCGGCCAGCCCGCGCCTCTCGCAGGCGCTGCTCGGCGGCCCGGCGCCCGGCCGCGAGCCGCCGTCCGCCTCCAGCTCGCTCATCAAGTCGCTGCTGGCCAGCAAGGTAGCTGCGCCGCCGCCGCTGTTGCCGGCCGGCCTTGGCGTCTTCGGCGCCGCGTCGCCAGCAGGCGGCCTCAGTCCCAGCTGTTTTACCACACCGCAGGCGCAGGTCCGTCCCCCGCTCCTGTCCGCTCCTGTCCGCTCCGCGGCGTCTCCGTCGCCCTGGCTCGATGACCTCGCGTCGTCACGGCGACGTGGTCATTGCTTTTACGTTGGTGGTGGTGGTGCCTCGGGAGGCCGACAGCGTCCAACGCCCGACTGGGCGGCTTCGGGGCGCCGGCGCGCGCGCGGCTTTCTGTCCTGGTTTTGGTCTGTCTTGGATTTTCCGTCCCGGGTGCCTGTCGCGATGTCTGTTCCATCCTGGTCCCGGCCCCGGTCTTGACTAGGGTTCCTCTGGTCCCGGCTCTGGTGCGGGCATGGTGGTGACGGTGGTGGTGCTTTTTTGTGTGGTGGCGGTGGTGGTGCAACTGGTGGTGACTGGGGCGCTGCTGGTGACGGTGAGAGGCACGGTCCGCGCTCTCATGCGGCAATAACTCCGGACTGCTCTGCCGTGGCCACTAACTGCCTGCTCCGCCCGACAGCTATGGCTTTGTTAGCTCGGAAAGCTCTGTGGCATCTCCGGGCGCTTCAGGCAGGTCTGCCGGTCCTGCTGCCTCCAGCTGGTCCGCTGCTAGTCTGGTGTCGCCTGGTTTTGTCCGGTGCCGACTAACCCTGATCGGACTCATTCACTCTCACTCTGCCTCTGGTGTGCCTAATTGTGATGTTAACCTGTCATTGCGTGCCAGTGGGATACTAACCAATAACCATAGGTACCAATTGCCATCCTGTAGACCGACTACTAACAGCCGGCGGTGTCGGTTTGACCTCTTGTGGAATGCATGTGACTTGTTCGTTCTGTAGCTGTGTGGATCTTTGCCGAGTATGTTAACAGTCCTTTTTGTCGATAACATTTATATTTTGTGGCTTCGTTGTTTGTTTGTTGTAATGCTAAGTAATCAGGGTGTCATCAAGTACTGCGACGTGTCATCAGGAGTGTCAGATGAGCGTCATCATATACATCAAAACTAATCTGGGTGCTGCTACTTTATTTAAACTCATCACTTTCGAAATGGAATTTCAAATGACCGCCTGCTAGCCACCACAAACTCAATCAATTGTGTTGGAATAAGGCCGCTGTCTTCTATCCAGCCGCCTCCGTTAGTTGTCCACGGTCCCGCCGCTGCCGTATGTTCGAGTCTGAGCTGTCTGTTTCTGCCCTGTACTGACTGCCGGTCTGTCTCCGGTGTCCCCGTCAGGTGGCCAGGAACATGCAGAACAAACGGCTGGCTGTCAACGGCATCAGCGAGGTAAGATGACAGTGACGTCACACAGACACACTTTCCACGGCCGTCCGAGGCCGGCCTGTCCTCGCTACCTTTCTCCCCACACAGCCACTCTTTCCACGGCCGTCCTGTCCTGCGTACCTTTCTCCCCACACAGCCACTCTTTCCACGGCCGCCCGAGGCCGGCCTGTCCTGCCTACCTTTCTCCCCACATAGCCACACTTTCCACGGCCGGCCAGTCCTCGCTACCTTTCTCCCCACACAGCCACTCTTTCCACGGCCATCCTGTCCTGCGTACCTTTCTCCCCACACAGCCACTCTTTCCACGGCCGCCCGAGGCCGGCCTGTCCTGCCTATCTTTCTCCCCACACAGCCACACTTTCCACGGCCGGCCAGTCCTTGCTACCTTTCTCCCCACACAGCCACTCTTTCCACGGCCGTCCGAGGCCGGCCTGTCCTGCCTACAGGCCGAGGCCGGCCAGTCCTGCGTACCTTTCTCCCCACACAGCCACTCTTTCCACGGCCGTCCGAGGCCGGCCTGTCCTGCCTACAGGCCGAGGCCGGCCAGTCCTGCGTACCTTTCTCCCCACACAGCCACACTTTCCACGGCCGGCCTGTCCTGCCTACCTTTCTCCCCTATATCTATGTGTCTGTTATCGGGGAGAGACATGCTCTCCTTATAACCACACTGGTGAAGTGTTCTTTTTTCGGCCGCAACAAATGTACGTGTGAGTGTAAGCTTTTGTGTATGTGTGTAGACGGGTCTCGTCTCATCTCCACAATCACTGCTAGTCACCCTTCAATTTATACTTACTTCAACCTGCTACGGTCACAGCTGACACGCTACAATGCTGCGGGTAAGGGACCGCGCGGGCAGAGCAGAGTTTGCCATGGGCCGGGCTGGCCCTATGGGCCATGTGCTGGGCCTGGACCGGGCCTCAATTTTAAGGAAATCACTGGGCTCTTCTGGATGGGCCTGGGCCTGACAATTTTGAAGTAATGCGCGCGTCGCACAAGCTCAGGTCAGAGAAGAAAAAATAGCCAGCAAGTTCACTTCCACAGCAACACACTTTTGCTGTTGTTTTTTTTTGGGGGGGGGGGGGGAGGGGGTAGCATAGTTTGTTCATTGTTTCACATTTATAATATGCAAGTAAATATGCTACGATGATTGCACATTTTGTGAAAATAATTATATGCCTTGATATGCCTACGGGCCGGACCGGGCCTGGGCCTCAATATTATGAATTTGACCGGGGCTGTCTGTGCCGGGCCGGGCTGGGGGTTGGTGGGCCCGTGGCGAACACTGGCGCAGAGCGCGCGCGGTCACGGCCAGCAATCGAATGCGCCCCGCGACCCCAGTCGGCGCCGGGTCGTGACCCGTCTGCCCCCGGCAGGTAGGCAACCCGTAACGCGCATCACCGGGCGGTCAACGCTGGCCGCCGGCCGCCCCGGCTGCACACGATGCGCCAAAAAAAAAAAATCACAAGATCACAAAATAATTAAATCACCGACAATCAGCAAACGCCGGGCAACAATCAGCGAACAGCACAGCGACCGCCAAGTTCAGGCCAGGACCGTCACAAGGCCGGAGCGACGTCACCAAGCGGCGGTGACATCGCAGCGAGTCGCAGAGCAGCGTCGCAGAGCAGCGAGTCGCAGAGCAGAGCAGCGAGTCGCAGCGCAGAGCAGCGAGTCGCAGCGCAGAGCAGCGAGTCGCAGAGCAGCGTCGCAGCGCAGAGCAGCGAGTCGCAGCGCAGAGCAGCGAGTCGCAGCGCAGAGCAGCGAGTCGCAGCGCAGAGCAGCGAGTCGCAGAGCAGCGAGTCGCAGAGCAGAGCAGCGAGTCGCAGCGCAGAGCAGCGAGTCGCAGCGCAGAGCAGAGTCGCAGCGCAGAGCAGAGTCGCAGAGCAGCGAGTCGCAGCGCAGAGCAGAGTCGCAGCGCAAGAGCAGAGTCGCAGCGCAGAGCAGAGTCGCAGCGCAGAGCAGAGTCGCAGAGCAGCGAGTCGCAGCGCAGAGCAGAGGGTCGCAGAGCAGCGAGTCGCAGCGCAGAGCAGAGGGTCGCAGAGCAGCGAGTCGCAGCGCAGAGCAGAGGGTCGCAGAGCAGAGCAGAGTCGCAGAGCAGCGAGTCGCAGCGCAGAGCAGAGGGTCGCAGAGCAGCGAGTCGCAGCGCAGAGCAGAGGGTCGGTCGCAGACCAGCGAGTCGCAGCGCAGAGCAGAGGGTCGCAGAGCAGCGAGTCGCAGCGCAGAGCAGAGGGTCGCAGAGCAGCGAGTCGCAGCGCAGAGCAGAGGGTCGCAGAGCAGCGAGTCGCAGCGCAGAGCAGAGTCGCAGCGCAGAGCAGAGTCGCAGCGCAGAGCAGAGTCGCAGAGCAGCGAGTCGCAGCGCAGAGCAGAGTCGCAGAGCAGCGAGTCGCAGCGCAGAGCAGAGAGTCGCAGCGCAGAGCAGAGGGTCGCAGAGCAGCGAGTCGCAGCGCAGAGCAGAGGGTCGCAGAGCAGCGAGTCGCAGAGCAGCGAGTCGCAGCGCAGAGCAGAGGGTCGCAGAGCAGCGAGTCGCAGCGCAGATCAGAAGGTCGCAGAGCAGAGCAGAGTCGCAGCGCAGAGCAGAGTCGCAGCGCAGAGCAGCGAGTGGCAGCGCAGAGCAGAGGGTCGCAGAGCAGCGAGTCGCAGCGCAGAGCAGAGGGTCGCAGAGCAGCGAGTCGCAGCGCAGAGCAGAGGGTCGCAGAGCAGCGAGTCGCAGCGCAGAGCAGAGGGTCGCAGAGCAGCGAGTCGCAGCGCAGAGCAGAGTCGCAGCGCAGAGCAGAGTCGCAGAGCAGCGAGTCGCAGCGCAGAGCAGAGTCGCAGAGCAGCGAGTCGCAGCGCAGAGCAGAGAGTCGCAGCGCAGAGCAGAGGGTCGCAGAGCAGCGAGTCGCAGCGCAGAGCAGAGGGT
The DNA here is from genome assembly GCA_036785665.1 of Chirona hameri. NCBI lineage: Eukaryota > Metazoa > Arthropoda > Thecostraca > Balanomorpha > Balanidae > Chirona > Chirona hameri. The sequence continues at coordinate 12,656 of JAXIVJ010016286.1, forward strand.
CGCAGAGCAGCGAGTCGCAGAGCAGCGAGTCGCAGCGCAGAGCAGAGGGTCGCAGAGCAGCGAGTCGCAGCGCAGAGCAGAGGGTCGCAGAGCAGCGAGTCGCAGAGCAGCAAGTCGCAGCGCAGAGCAGAGAGTCGCAGCGCAGAGCAGAGAGTCGCAGAGCAGCGAGTCGCAGCGCAGAGCAGAGAGTCGCAGCGCAGAGCAGAGAGTCGCAGAGCAGCGAGTCGCAGCGCAGAGCAGAGAGTCGCAGCGCAGAGCAGAGAGTCGCAGCGCAGAGCAGCGAGTCGCAGCGCAGAGCAGCGAGTCGCAGCGCAGAGCAGCGAGTCGCAGAGCAGCGAGTCGCAGAGCAGAGCTGAGGGTCGCAGCGCAGAGCAGAGTCGCAGCGCAGAGCAGCGAGTCGCAGCGCAGAGCAGAGGGTCGCAGAGCAGCGAGTCGCAGAGCAGCGAGTCGCAGCGCAGAGCAGCGAGTCGCAGCGCAGAGCAGAGAGTCTCAGCGCAGCGAGTCTCAGCGCAGAGCAGAGTCGCAGCGCAGAGCAGAGAGTCGCAGCGCAGAGCAGAGAGTCGCAGCGCAGAGCAGAGTCGCAGCGCAGAGCAGCGAGTCGAAGCGCAGAGCAGAGTCGCAGCGCAGAGCAGAGTCGCAGCGCAGAGCAGAGTCGCAGCGCAGAGCAGAGTCGCAGCGCAGAGCAGCGAGTCGCAGAGCAGAGCAGAGTCGCAGCGCAGAGCAGATAGTCGCAGCGCAGAGCAGAGTCGCAGCGCAGAGCAGAGTCGCAGCGCAGAGCAGAGTCGCAGCGCAGAGCAGAGAGTCTCAGCGCAGAGCAGAGAGTCGCAGCGCAGAGCAGAGTCGCAGCGCAGAGCAGCGAGTCGCAGCGCAGAGCAGCGAGTCGCAGAGCAGAGCAGAGTCGCAGCGCAGAGCAGAGAGTCGCAGAGCAGAGTCGCAGCGCAGAGCAGCGAGTCGCAGAGCAGAGCAGAGTCGCAGCGCAGAGCAGATAGTCGCAGCGCAGAGCAGCGAGTCGCAGCGCAGAGCAGCGAGTCGCAGCGCAGAGCAGCGAGTCGCAGAGCAGCGAGTCGCAGAGCAGCGAGTCGCAGAGCAGCGAGTCGCAGAGCAGCGAGTCGCAGAGCAGCGAGTCGCAGAGCAGCGAGTCGCAGAGCAGCGAGTCGCAGAGCAGCGAGTCGCAGCGCAGAGCAGCGAGTCGCAGAGCAGCGAGTCGCAGAGCAGCGAGTCGCAGAGCAGCGAGTCGCAGCGCAGAGCAGCGAGTCGCAGCGCAGAGCAGCGAGTCGCAGCGCAGAGCAGCGAGTCGCAGCGAGTCGCAGCGCAGAGCAGCGAGTCGCAGCGCAGAGCAGCGAGTCGCAGCGCAGAGCAGAGAGTCGCAGCGCAGAGCAGCGAGTCGCAGCGCAGAGTCGCAGCGCAGAGTCGCAGCGCAGAGCAGCGAGTCGCAGCGCAGAGCAGCGAGTCGCAGCGCAGAGCAGCGAGTCGCAGAGCAGCGAGTCGCAGCGCAGAGCAGAGGATCGCAGAGCAGCGAGTCGCAGCGCAGAGCAGAGGGTCGCAGAGCAGCGAGTCGCAGCGCAGAGCAGAGAGTCGCAGCGCAGAGCAGAGTCGCAGCGCAGAGCAGCGAGTCGAAGCGCAGAGCAGAGTCGCAGCGCAGAGCAGAGGGTCGCAGAGCAGCGAGTCGCAGCGCAGAGCAGCGAGTCGCAGCGCAGAGCAGAGGGTCGCAGAGCAGCGAGTCGCAGCGCAGAGCAGAGAGTCGCAGCGCAGAGCAGAGAGTCGCAGAGCAGAGCAGAGAGTCGCAGCGCAGAGCAGCGAGTCGCAGCGCAGAGCAGCGAGTCGCAGCGCAGAGCAGCGCAGAGCAGCGAGTCGCAGCGCAGAGCAGCGAGTCGCAGCGCAGAGCAGCGAGTCGCAGCGCAGAGCAGAGAGTCGCAGCGCAGAGCAGAGAGTCGCAGAGAGTCGCAGCGCAGAGCAGAGAGTCGCAGCGCAGAGCAGAGAGTCGCAGCGCAGAGCAGCGAGTCGCAGCACAGAGCAGCGAGTCGCAGCGCAGAGCAGCGAGTCGCAGCGCAGAGCAGAGAGTCGCAGCGCAGAGCAGAGAGTCGCAGCGCAGAGCAGAGAGTCGCAGCGCAGAGCAGCGCAGAGCAGAGAGTCGCAGCGCAGAGCAGAGAGTCGCAGCGCAGAGCAGAGTCGCAGCGCAGAGCAGAGAGTCGCAGCGCAGAGCAGCGAGTCGCAGCGCAGAGCAGCGAGTCGCAGCGCAGAGCAGCGAGTCGCAGCGCAGAGCAGCGAGTCGCAGCGAGTCGCAGAGCAGCGAGTCGCAGAGCAGCGCAGAGCAGCGAGTCGCAGAGCAGCGAGTCGCAGAGCAGCGAGTCGCAGAGCAGCGCAGAGCAGCGCAGAGCAGCGCAGAGCAGAGCAGAGCAGCGCAGAGCAGCGAGGCGCAGCGCAGGTCGGTAGAGGCGCACCAGCTGCGCCAGCCGCTGGAGCGCAGCTCGGCGAGGCGCATCCGTCGCGCCAGGGCATCATCGCAGCATAAATCACATCAGCAGCCAGCCGATCAGCAACGGACGTCAGCAGACGTCAGCAGACGTCAGCAGACGTCAGCAGACGTCAGCAACCAGCTCAGCAGCCGTAACACTACGGGCAGCTCTCGCGACGGGGATTACAAACGGCACGATACTATGTACACTACACCCAAGCGATAGCCAGCAGCAAAAATCAGAACAGATCACAGCAAATTCAATAGACACAACGTCACCCTCATGCGGCAAAAGAAGCCGGTTTGCCTGGTGCCTTTATGCGCTCAAAAACAAACAAATTGCTGGCCTCTGGCCTGAGGATGAGGCGGTTATGGTTGTTGGCAAAAGGATGAATGTGTGTTCCATCCAGAAGCTGCAATCTTCGTGTTCATGGTGGTGTGCATTATCCCCGTTAACAAGGAACCAAGTAACTTCGTCGTGGCCACTAGACGTCGCATCGATGCCACACCGGTATCAAACGCGTCAATCTGCCTCAGTTGCATGAGCACACCAAATCCAAACAACGACCGACTTCAAACAGGCACAGCATAAGGGTATGCAAATGTCACAGAAACAAGGTAATTTCACAGTCCGTCACATGTTGGGACAAATCGATCAACGGGCTTAGACACCCTAGAACCGCGTCGCGGCGCCGGTACAGGTGCCAAACCGGAACTACAGGGCTGTCGGGTCTGGGCTTCAACCTGTTATGGTGAACAATAACAGACTTTCTGCTACCCAGCAGACGAACCCTATAATTCAGGTCAGACAGCTCGGCAACCCATCAAATGCATCACGGGCAATTCCAGTCAAGGGCAGTCATTAAACATCAAACATCAAGTTTACGCTCCTCATCCCATCACTGAATACGAGCATACCGGTCATAATCATCCAATAACCTCCGCACGGATCAGTCACCTCCAAAGTGAGGCAGAGTGAGAAGTGACGGGGACATCACCACGAGCGGAGCCACGGTCAGAGTCACCACCAGCCATCTCCGAGGCAGGCGCACTTCCAGGTGGCTTCACATCATCCGGCATCTCAGATCTCAGAAGACGAGCTGCGGCAGCATGAACGGCGCGGTAGCAGGCCAGAACACAGGAGACGGCTGCGCGGCAGCCAGCAGAAATGCCAGCATAGCCATGGGTACTTGCCAACCCAGTCACGCACCAAGTGTGACAACACCAGGGCAGAAGGCAAGCATTAAATCAAATCTCAAGATCAACTTACTCCTCAATATTTCAAGCCCATTCAGAAGGGCGGGGTCTTGCAGAAGTCGCTCACTAATGTAGACTGGTCTCGTCTCATCTCCACAATCACTGCTAGTCGCTCTTCAATTTATATTAACTTCAACCTGCTACGGTCACAGCTGACACGCTACAATGCTGCGGGTAAGGGACCGCGCGCCGGCCAGCAATCGAATGCGCCCCGCGACCCCAGCCGGCGCCGGGTCGCTTCCCGTCTGCCCCCGGCAGGTAGGCAACCCGCAACGCGCAATCCCGGGCGGTCAACGCCGGCCCCGGCTGCACATTCCCGAAATATACCGACCATTCGCACCAATTAATTTGATTGGTCGAATTCACTTGGATGTGACGTCACAGTCTCCCTACATACCCTGTGATGTACGATATCGTGTGTACTGTGCATGGTGGGGTGTTTAAGTGTAAAGCGTGAACAAATAAATGTCTTTCAAAATTGCTATTAACTTCTATTGGCGCGCCTCGACAGGTAATAGCAAACCGAGATTGAAATATAACCGCGTTTTCTGCTTTCTAAACACAGTTGTCGCACGTGTCAACTGAACTGACTTGCTCCGTGCTCGTTTCGTGGAATCTCTGGGTGGAAAATTACGTATGTACCAAATGAAAACCGGAAAATCCCCATACCATGGTGTATTGCCGATCACTTACCTCCACTGAGACAACCTGCAACTCTGTATTTAAAATGCAACGGCCTTGCCTTCTAATAATACGTATGCGATCGAAATAAAACGAATATATTATAGAAATATTCTGGGAATAATTGTCGAACACTTGCTATTTTGGTCGCCCGCCTGTTTGCAAGTATAAACAAAGCAGTATAAATATAATACAGACTCCGAATATAGGCAAGGTTACTTTACTAATTAATATAGGTACCTACTGTTGCCTACCGATCTGACATGCAAACGGAGATCAAATGCACTGTGCCTGACGACCGCGCCGTAACGAGAACAAACTATATGTTTCAAATGGTGCGCACCGAGGCTAAGCGCATCACACACAGCGATCGCTTCGATTATTGTCGCGGCCCAGCATCCCATTCAGGGAGATGCCAACCTCCCCCGGTGGTATAATGGACTCGCCCAACAGTTATGAAGTCATCTCTAATTCCGAGTGCGAATGGTCATTAGACTTCGGGAATTTGCGTCGGCGGCTAAAACGGCGAAAAAGGAAAGTTGGAAAGCACGCACGTAGCCGGGGCGGCTACGTGCGTGCTTTCCAACTTTCCTTTTTTCGCCGTTTTAGCCGCCGACGAGACGAGGCCGTGGTTGTAATAAGTACATCATTAATAGTCTTCACTAGTGTATGGTTGACCCTTTAAGATACATTTTTTTCGGGAGATAGCTTGACCCGTTGACCTGGCAACCCATCGCTATTTTCCAGGAGATAACTCAACTCTGAACCCAGTTTATCCCGACCCCTTAAGAATTAGGTGCCCTGAGGCCCTGTTAAGATGTTCACCGCATATTTGGCTATTTTCCCGCCTACCTCCTTTGATATCTCATACAGCAAAGGCTTAAAGAAATAATCACCACCTCACGGTCTATCTAATGGACAGAACATCTCCGAATCCGAACGCGTTCAGCGCTAGTTGCCAAAGTTGACCTCGGCCGCCCACCGTTCGGTCAGACTGGTCACGTGACATGTCAGCCGGCCTGCCAATCAGAGAGTCGGGCCGGCGGGCGGGGGTCGGCCAATCAGAGCCTGTCGGCGGCCGGCAGACCGCTGCGGACACACGCGCGCGCGAGAGAGGGGGAGAGAGAGAGAGAGAGAGAGAGAGAGAGAGAGAGAGAGAGAGAGAGAGAGAGAGAGAGAGAGAGAGAGAGAGAGAGAGAGACAGAGACAGAGACAGAGACAGAGACAGAGACAGAGACAGCGACAGCGACAGCGACAGCGACAGCGACAGCGACAGCGACAGCGACAGCGACAGCGACAGCGACAGCGACAGCGACAGCGACAGCGACAGCGACAGCGACAGCGACAGCGACAGCGACAGCGACAGCGACAGCGACAGCGACAGAGACAGAGAGGCTCTTCAGATGTAAGTTAGATACACATCTGCTCCTGATTCTGACATTACCATCTGTGTGGCTGTGTTTTCAGAATGAGACGCCTGCCGAGCAGCCGCCGTCGGACCTGGCCGCCGCCGGTGACGGTACCATCCACAACGGCGTCAAGCCCTCGCCGCCAAACTCCAACGCCACTACGAACGTCGGCAGCGGCGAGGGTCTGCTGGCCGACCTGCTGGAGCGCAAGATCGTGCCCGTGAACGGCATCGACAAGGAGCTGCGCATCGGCGAGCGCGGGCTCGAGCTGGTCAATAACAACAACGGCACCAGCGTCGGGAATGTCGGCAACATCGGCAACATCGGCAACATCGGCAACATCGGCAACATCGGCAACATCGGCAGCAACGCTGGAAGCTGCTATGGAGGCGGTGGGGAGGGCGGTGAGCAGCAGCAGACGGGTGCAGTGAATGGCGGCGCTCCGCCGGTCAAACGGAACGGGACCGACCTGCTGGCCTCGGCGCTCGACATGGCTGGTCTCATGGACGATATGGACGACCTGGGCGCCATGGACGACGATGAGCCGATGGCCATCAGCACGCCGCCCCCGCCGCAGCAGCTGGCCGCGGCGCCCACCCCGCCGTTGCCGTCGCCGGTGGCCGCGCCGCAGACGCCGCTTCAGCTGGCCAGCCAGCAGGGCTTCAAGAGGCCGGCGGAGGGCGTAGTCGGCGGCGAGGCGAAGCGGGTCCCGATGCCGATGCCGGTGCCGATGGCGGCCCAGTCGCCGGCGCCGGCCCAGCAGGTTGCGCTGCAGTCGGCGGTGACGGCCGGCGGCCAGCAGGTGGTGATGGTGCCGCAGAGCATGGCCAACATGGTGCTGAAGCTGCCGGCCAACGTCAGCCAGGGCCAGCAGCTGCTGCTGCCGCAGGGTCAGCTCATGATGACCGCCTCCGGCCAGCTGGTGCTGGGCCAGCACCAGGCGCAGGTGATGGTGCAGGGTGCCGGTGCAGGCAATGTGGTGGTGGGCCAGCCGGCCGTCGGTCAGCCGCAGACCGTGCTGGTGGCGCAGACGCCGCAGCAGCAAGGCACCGCCACGCGCACTCTCATCTTCCTGCCGCCGCATCAGAAGGTGTACGTGTCGCAGCCGGGGGTGACGCACCAGGGCCAGCTGATGGTGCAGGTGACGCGCGCCGGCGGACAGACCCAGGTGGTCAACAGCACCGTGGTGACGGGCTCGCGCGCCGCGCAGCAGCACCTTCGCGGCCAGCCGCAGCCTATCGTTAGCGCGCAGCCGGCGATGGCGCCGGGCCGCGTAGTGCCCAGCCCGCAGCCGCCCCGACCGCCGCCCCCGCCCCCGCCCCCGCCACAGCCGCAGCCGGCGCTGCCGACCGTTGCGCGGTCCGTATCCCCGGCGGTGGCGGCGGCGCCGCAGCTGCCCGCCCCGGTGGTGGCGCGGGCGCCGACTGTGGCTCCGACGCCGGAGAGTGTAGTGGGCCGGCCGCTGCCGCAGGGTCTGCTGTGCGAGTGGCGCGGCTGCCTGCGAGGCTTCCCCACCGCGTACGCCGTCTACCAGCACGCCATCGAGACGCACTGCCCGCCGCAGCTGACGGATATTCCCTGCCTCTGGGAGCGCTGTGACGGCATGATCCGCAAGCGCTACTCGATGATGACCCACCTGCAGGACCGGCACTGCCCTGAACAGGTGAGTCGCGCGGTGCGACGCCGGGCACGGGGATCGGGGCCACTCGTCTGCCCTGAACAGGTGAGTCGCGCCGGGACGGGGATCGGGGCCACTCGTCTGCCCTGAACAGGTGAGTCGCGCCGCACGACGCCGGCGGGCGCGCCGGGGATCGGAGCCACTCGTCGACAGCCGCTCAACCCGTCTGAGGCTAGTCAGATATACAACACACCTGAAGGCACATCATTCTCTGATAGACCTGGTCCCGCCTCACTGGCCTCAGGGTTTTCTCCCATGATTGCTTTTGCGAAGAGTTGTACAGAAATCAGACATGGTAAAGCGTCGAAGTGAAGCTTACGCTGTTTATTGATGGGCTATTTCGAGTTTGCTTTTCTTGTAACCGAGTTCCATCGGCTCATAAGACTTGGTTGAAGCGTGTTGAATGTAACGGAACATGGTTCAAAGTTCAAACTAACCTGGAACTTACCATGATACCTGCAAATTTTACATGCAGTAGGCGACGGACTGCTGTGCCCTTTGATTCGTTGCGTCATGGACTTTAGGATGGGCGTCATGGGCTTAACAAATATAAGGTTGTGTGTGTGCCAAAGGTCATTTTGAAGTCCAAGGGTCGCCATGGGGTTAGTGCTAGTCGTTTCAAAAAGTGAAGAGTGGCATACTAGCCCCCTGGCTCCTCGTGCATGCACATATGCGTTGCGGCAGCGGCCTCGGCTACTGTTGCGTAGCTGCGACTCCGTTCACACCGACTCGCTGGCAAAGCAGTTCGCGAAGGAAATGTGTAATCTGGACACTAAAGATCGGAGTGCATCCGAAAAGGCTGTTCATGAATTGAATGTCAACTGCTCGTATGACTACTATCCGACAAATTAGTTAATATTGTACACACCAAGTGAGTCCTACTCATTTTAAAAACGGTCATATGATATGGTAGGGTATCTCTGATCAAGATTCATTTACTTTCTGATGAAGATTGTCTAGGTAATTCGTGTTTTAGACCAATCGCTAATTTGTGCTACTGTCAAGATGATGATCACACAGTGACATTTATCGTGTGTGGGTTGGCTGATGATCTGACATTTGTTTGCCCGGCGTATCTAGTCATATCTGCTTTTCTTAAATTCATACCGGGAATTTGAAACATGTAAATGACACAATTAACGCTATATCGGTATACATTTGTCTGCATCAATTCAAGTGTTAACCCGACATTGACTGGGGTCTCAGCAGAACGCCAAGTAACGGGGGGGGGGGGGGGGGCGTTAAACGCCCCCCTGGTTATCTTCTGAACCAATTATTGCAGCGAGACGCGCAACGCGGCGATCGAAAGGTCTCAATGAGACGAATCTAAAGCATGCTCGAACATGTCAAAGTGAGCTCAAATGTCAGGTCACGGTCAGGTCAAAGGTCAAAATCGGCGTATTTGAGTTTATGGGCCATACTTTCCATCCAAAGCTTTTGATTGCGACCAGTTTCACCCAAAGTGCTGCTAAAGGTATGATACATATCCCGCATGAGCTAAAGTGAGATTGTTGGCCAAGGTCAAGGTCAAGGTCACAAAAGGTCACTATGCTAAAATATCTACGAAAGTCATGCAACACATGTTTTATGAGTTATTTTCCACGTATAATTCGATAGTGATAGTCATTTTACCACCTGACTTTATTTACGTGAAGTGAATGCCAATTTCAGGTCAATGAGGCCACTGAAGGTCAACATTTTAAATTGTTAAATCTAAACAAAGAAGGCATGTTGCTAGACTAGTTGTCTCAGAAATATATTGGTGGCATTTATTTGTCTATCTAGTAAACAAAAGCCAAAAAAAAAAACGAAATGTAAAAATATGACTTCATGAGTTACCATGCTTTAGATGTCATAAGTCAGTCAAAAATGGAGCTATCAGTTTACAATTTGGTATGGTAGTTGCCTATGTATGGTTCTCTGACATATCTTCCGTTTTTTTATGAATACTTTAGAAAAAATTATATTTTAGTGATAATTCCCCCCCCCCCCAAAACAAAATAAAAAAATCGTTTTTTGAGTTTTTGGGGGTCAAAAAATAAAAATGTCAAAAATCCGAGATAGCCAGTTTGTAGCCGTTTCAATTTGCTATCTTTTGACGTTTTTCGATTGCATTTTGTTTCAAATGTGGCATTTGTACGGCCTGGCAAAGTTTAGCTGATTTTGGTGTAAAACTCGTGTGTACGTCACTTAAACATTTTTACGTCACTAAATTCGCTATAACTGGAGAAGAAATAAAAAAGCGACCAAATTTTATTTTTGCACACAAGATGATTTATAAGAAATTATCCAAAGTTTCACGTTGATAGCGCTATTAGTTTTTCAGCTATTGCGAAAATTCATCAAGGGGGGGGGGGGGCGTTAA
>JAXIVJ010016286.1:27500-29292 GCA_036785665.1 Chirona hameri
CGCCACTGTACCTGTCAGCGCCCCTCTGTACCCGACACTGTACCTGTCACCATGACAGCGCCCCTCTGTACCTGACACTACCTGTCACCTGACAGGCGCCCTCTGTACCCGACACTGTACCTGATGGCGCCCCTCTGACCGACCCTGTACCTGACACCCTGTTACCTGACAGCACCCCTCTGTAACCCGACACTGTACCTGACAGCGCCCCCTCTGTACCCAAACACTGTACCTTAAGGCGCCCCTCTGACCCGACACTGTACCTGACGGCGCCCCTCTGTCCGCCTGTGTCCGCAGGGTGCTGCGGGCGCACGAGAGCCACCTGCTGAACATCGCGGACCAGCAGCGCCGAGTCGTCGCGCACTCATCGGCCAGCTGCTGGCAGACCTGCACGAGAACGACCCGAGCTGACCGCAGCCGCGCCCCCGCCGCCGCCGGTCCTCGTGACCCCAACTGTGATCAGTTCTCACCCAGCAACACTCATTCCTCTCTCCATCTGCAACCCTCATCTCGGCGCGCCGCCGCGGTTGGGCGCGCGCGCGCGCGTCCTCCAGGCTTATTTTGTCATTGGTGCGCGCCGGGCGGAGTGGCGGAAAGTACAAAGTCGCGTTTTAGGCACCGGAGCGCGCACGACCGCGTGCTCGGCAAATCGGTTGTTGTCGATGTCTTGTTTATGCTACGGTCACCCTGCGCACTTCTCTTCGGGATCGTGCCGCCGGCCTTAGGTGGTGCGCGGCACGCTTTTGTATGGTGGCAAACTTTTGTATTACAAGACGCTGTTATTTATGTCAAACGCGAGTTTTGTTCATCCCAGGCAGACGAGAGGTCCGGCACGCGAAGGGCAAGGCTAGTCAGCGTGCTCCAAATAGAGGTCCGACGTCAGGTTTTTATTGGAAGGGATCCTGTTCTTCTCGCGTGCGCCTTTATCGAATAATAAATTTTATTGCAGCTATGTTGCGGACAGCGTTGCGATGAGTATACTGGTCGTGTACGGCTCGGGTGCTGAATGGCTAGTGATTGGCCTCCGCCTTCGCTACGGAATTACGCTACGCTACGTATGGTTTATAGCAAAGCTACGCTATCGAATTACGTTACGTATATTTTCACGTACCGATTACGCTATTATCGTTAACGTAGCTTAGAATATTATCGTACTACGTACAACAGATACACAGGAAATCGACAGTGTGTAAGGGGATTTTTCGTTCCTCCACATTTCTAACTTTCCTATGAACCAGCCGTCATGTATTTTTTTTTTTTCGTGACGGACAATTGCAAAGAATTCGTAACAGACACAAAGCACACCATTAGTGAAATATCGTGTGCAAAGGTCATGCTAACCTATATCCAGACACCATTATTGATTGTTACTGGTGTATTGGTTCCTAACCGACCATTGATGGCGTGGGCATTCTAACGACCAATGTGGCAATAGCACTAGATCATAACTCTATAAAGCTATCAGCTCCGGAGTTTAACCAGCATAACTGGTTCGCTCTTGTAGCTCAGACGGAGGCGCTGAGCTTTAGATGGTAGAACTCACTCGGTGTGGCAGGCCGGGTTTCAAGTCACTGGCACTCGCTATTTGTCCCTGACTAGGATGACCTGCGGCTGGTGGCAGCGTCGTCGCACTCGTCGCACACGCACAGGTCAGGTCAGGTTTGACGTCCAGAAGGCGGGGTGGACCTTGTCTCTAAATGTCCAGGTATGTTCGTGTACGCAAACCTTTCGCTTCTAAATATGCCAGGTTACCAGGGATTTGCGAGGTCTGATGGTTGGGTCAGGCCTAGCA
>JAXIVJ010016287.1:2500-29292 GCA_036785665.1 Chirona hameri
TATGTATGTATGTATGTATGTATGTATGTATGTATGTATGTATGTATGTATGTATGTATGTATGTATGTATGTATGTATGTATGTATGTATGTATGTATGTATGTATGTATGTATGTATGTATGTATGTATGTATGTATGTATGTATGTATGTATGTATGTATGTATGTATGTATGTATGTATGTATGTATGTATGTATGTTGTATGTATGTATGTATGTATGTATGTATGTATGTATGTATGTATGTATGTATGTATGTATGTATGTATGTATGTATGTATGTATGTATGTATGTATGTATGTATGTATGTATGTATGTAGTATGTATGTATGTATGTATGTATGTATGTATGTATGTATGTATGTATGTATGTATGTATGTATGTATGTATGTATGTATGTATGTATGTATGTATGTATGTATGTATGTATGTATGTATGTATGTATGTATGTATGTATGTATGTATGTATGTATGTATGTATGTATGTATGTATGTATGTATGTATGTATGTATGTATGTATGTATGTATGTATGTATGTATGTATGTATGTATGTATGTATGTATGTATGTATGTATGTATGTATGTATGTATGTATGTATGTATGTATGTATGTATGTATGTATGTATGTATGTATGTATGTATGTATGTATGTATGTATGTATGTATGTATGTATGTATGTATGTATGTATGTATGTATGTATGTATGTATGTATGTATGTATGTATGTATGTATGTATGTATGTATGTATGTATGTATGTATGTATGTATGTATGTATGTATGTATGTATGTATGTATGTATGTATGTATGTATGTATGTATGTATGTATGTATGTATGTATGTATGTATGTATGTATGTATGTATGTATGTATGTATGTATGTATGTATGTATGTATGTATGTATGTATGTATGTATGTATGTATGTATGTATGTATGTATGTATGTATGTATGTATGTATGTATGTATGTATGTTGTATGTATGTATGTATGTATGTATGTATGTATGTATGTATGTATGTATGTATGTATGTATGTATGTATGTATGTATGTATGTATGTATGTATGTATGTATGTATGTATGTATGTATGTATGTATGTATGTATGTATGTATGTATGTATGTATGTATGTATGTATGTATGTATGTATGTATGTATGTATGTATGTATGTATGTATGTATGTATGTTATGTATGTATGTATGTATGTATGTATGTATGTATGTATGTATGTATGTATGTATGTATGTATGTATGTATGTATGTATGTATGTATGTATGTATGTATGTATGTATGTATGTATGTATGTATGTATGTATGTATGTATGTATGTATGTTGTTATGTATGTATGTATGTATGTATGTATGTATGTATGTATGTATGTATGTATGTATGTATGTATGTATGTATGTATGTATGTATGTATGTATGTATGTATGTATGTATGTATGTATGTATGTATGTATATGTATGTATGTATGTATGTATGTATGTATGTATGTATGTATGTATGTATGTATGTATGTATGTATGTATGTATGTATGTATGTATGTATGTATGTATGTATGTATGTATGTATGTATGTATGTATGTATGTATGTATGTATGTATGTATGTATGTATGTATGTATGTATGTATGTATGTATGTATGTATGTATGTATGTATGTATGTATGTATGTATGTATGTATGTATGTATGTATGTATGTATGTTGTATGTATGTATGTATGTATGTATGTATGTTGTATGTATGTATGTATGTATGTATGTATGTATGTATGTATGTATGTATGTATGTATGTATGTATGTATGTATGTATGTATGTATGTATGTATGTATGTATGTATGTATGTATGTATGTATGTATGTATGTATGTATGTATGTATGTATGTATGTATGTATGTATGTATGTATGTATGTATGTATGTATGTATGTATGTATGTATGTATGTATGTATGTATGTATGTATGTATGTATGTATGTATGTATGTATGTATGTATGTATGTATGTATGTATGTATGTATGTATGTATGTATGTATGTATGTATGTATGTATGTATGTATGTATGTATGTATGTATGTATGTATGTATGTATGTATGTATGTATGTATGTATGTATGTATGTATGTATGTATGTATGTATGTATGTATGTATGTATGTATGTATGTATGTATGTATGTATGTATGTATGTATGTATGTATGTATGTATGTATGTATGTATGTATGTATGTATGTATGTATGTATGTATGTATGTATGTATGTATGTATGTATGTATGTATGTATGTATGTATGTATGTATGTATGTATGTATGTATGTTGTATGTATGTATGTATGTATGTATGTATGTATGTATGTATGTATGTATGTATGTATGTATGTATGTATGTATGTATGTATGTATGTATGTATGTATGTATGTATGTATGTATGTATGTATGTATGTATGTATGTATGTATGTATGTATGTATGTATGTATGTATGTATGTATGTATGTATGTATGTATGTATGTATGTGTATGTATGTATGTATGTATGTATGTATGTATGTATGTATGTATGTATGTATGTATGTATGTATGTATGTATGTATGTATGTATGTATGTATGTATGTATGTATGTATGTATGTATGTATGTATGTATGTATGTATGTATGTATGTATGTATGTATGTATGTATGTATGTATGTATGTATGTATGTATGTATGTATGTATGTATGTATGTATGTATGTATGTATGTATGTATATATATATATATATATATATATATATATATATATATATATATATATATATATATATATATATATATATATATATATTTATATATATATATATATATATATATATATATATATATATATATATATATATATATATATATATATATATATATATATATATATATATATTTTAAAGGTCAAAAACCCAAAATTTTGCAAAATCAAAGATTGCCATTATAAAGGGAATGGCATGTTGCAGCTTTGGTGAATTATGTTTCTAGTTTGCTTTAAAACTCCGTTTTCAACGATTTTTCAAATATTTTGCATTTTTTTACCAACATAACGTCATCAAAACATTATTATCTCCCAAACTACTCAACCAATTTCAATAAAAAAAAATGTGCGGCCTACGTATAATTGTTGTAAACTCAGCTACCACAAATTTCAGCAAGATGCACCCCATGTGTCAAAAGTTATTCAAGAAAAACCTCAGGGGGGGGGGGGGGGGGGGGCTGTCAGGCCGCCCCCGTAGGGCGAGGGTTAAGAATGTGTATGCACGTGTGAAAGCGCGTAAACGTTAAATGCTAAGCTCCGCCTTAAATGTTACCTAGTTTTTGGGTTGAGTGACAGTTTCCAAATAAACATGTTTTGATCTTGTATTGTTTATGTATTGAAATTAATGCTTTTCCTATATGCATAGGTCCAAATATTAGCAAGTCAGGATCAGAAAACGATCGCGCTATATCTTAATCATATTTTATCGGTTGTCGAATTTCACAATTTATTCATAATGTAACGGGTTTTCGCTTCTGCATGGTTCTGCCATTTTGTGCAACATTGCAACATTTTGTTGATTTTTTTGAAAACTCTTTTTCTGGTTAATTTTGGGCCGCTGAATGGAATGACATTAATTTTGAGGCTATCTGGCTTAATCTGCAACAATTAGAACTGCTTGCAACAATTGTCAACAATTTGCAACATTATTAAAATTTTGCTCACGGGGTTTTCTTGAGATCAGGAGTCGAAATATGGCATTTTCAGAATGTTATATCCCCCGTGTTTTCGAGATAATACTAAATTTTGTGGTTGCAAATGCAGAATCGAGCTCAACCTGTACATACATATTTATTTTGGAGGCAGGTCAATCATCGGCGAGCACATAGGTCGCTGCACGGTTAGGGTGGGGGGGGGGGGGGGGGGGGGGGGGGTGGTGAAATTTAGCGGGTTAATCGGGAATTGGTCCGGTGGAATAAGGTCGGGGTTTCCTTGTTCGTGAGCCGGCACCAATGGCTCTGGCTGGCAACAATGGCTGGCAATGGCAATGGCACCAATGGCTGGCACCAATGGCTGGCACCAATGGCTGGCTCCTCCTTACATAATTTCACCAACGGTTTGTCTCTCAGACTATCACACCGTGAGTTCTGTGATCGGTGTCATGCCTGTTCTGCATACCCAGTGCAACGCTACGCTGAGGACGAACTCCCACTGGAACTAACACATTCATACATCCTTTCACTCAGACTCTCCCCAGACATTCACTCAATCATCAATATCTTTCATACTTTGCAGTAAACTGTCAGGTTCGTCTTCCTGACCCCTCCCTCTTTTCCTATCCCCACCAGTGGTGCGTAGTGTTACACAGGGAACGCACCAGGGTAACAGCTGGTTCACTGAGCGAATTTCGTCTCCGATGTACTCAGCTCTTCGCTATGGATAACTTTCCACTCTAACTATTAAATCCACCAAATGAAAATATGAATAACCCCACACATGCTTTTCTGTCTGGGTCCATTCCTGCCGCACACTGCTGCTGGGATCCACGGCTTACTGCGGTTTCCGTGGTGCTCCAATCCACGCCACCTCAGCACCCTGACTCCTCCTACGACATTTATCTGAGGTGGATGGCCATTCCGGCCCACACGTCGCCACCCCAGCACCCTGACTCCTCCTACGACATTTATCTGAGGCGGATGGCCATTCTGGCCCGTACACGTCGCCACCTCAGCACCCTGACTCCTCCTACGGCATGTATCTGAGGCGGATGGCCATTCCGGCCCGCACACGTCACCACCTCAGCACCCTGACTCCTCCTACGTCATTTATCTGAGGCGGATAGCCATTCCGGCCCGCACACGTCGCCACCTCAGCACCCTGACTCCTCCTACGGCATTTACCTGAGGCGGATGGCCATTCTGGCCCGCACACGTCGCCACCCCAGCACCCTGACTCCTCCTACGGCATTTATCTGAGGCGGATGGCCATTCTGGCCCGCACCCGTCGCCACCTCAGCACCCTGACTCCTCCTACGGCATTTATCTGAGGCGGATGGCCATTTCGGCCCGTACACGTCACCACCTCAGCACCCTGACTCCTCCTACGGCATTTACCTGAGGCGGATGGCCATTCTGGCCCTCACACGTCGCCATCTCAGCACCCTGACTCCTGCTACGGCATTTATCTGAGGCGGATGGCCATTCCGGCCCGCACACGTCACCACCTCAGCACCCTGACTCCTCCTACGGCATTTATCTGAGGCGGATGACCATTCCGGCCCGCACACGTCGCCACCTCAGCACCCTGACTCCTCCTACGGCATTTACCTGAGGCGGATGGCCATTCTGGCCCTCCTGGTTTCCCAGAACCTGGCATTACCGGACTCTTTCGAGTGCCCGCCAGTATTTCGCGACTTACGGCGCGCGATCCAGCTCACTTCCTGGCATCGCGGAATGGACCCTCTTGCAAAAACAAATCTAATCATCATCTATCTCCCATTATCCTGGAAACACAACTTTCTCCTTCCGAACTAAATATTCCCACCGAAACCGGTCTATACATCTGAGAACTTCGCTATCTCTTGTTAAAATTATCTCCTCTTAGTTGAATTCCCATTCACCTCCTGAATGTTGAATTCTCATTCACCCTTTACCCCATCACCCGGCAGTGCAGCAGACCGTGTCGGCAGGCATATTACGCACAGGGGCGCGGCTACGCATTGTCTAGGCCTCCTCACAATCTTGTCCATTATCCCCTACTGTCAGTTTCCACCATGCCGCTATAGTCATACTTCCCCCGTGCGTTGTGTCCTATTTGCCCCGGTTCCACGTGCATGGTTGTCTCTGGGCATGCATCTGCACGTTTGTATGTGGTGTACGTACAGTCTGCATGCATGACTCCAAATATGTGTATGCATACATGTATGTATGTATGTATGTATGTATGTATGTATGTATGTATGTATGTATGTATGTATGTATGTATGTATGTATGTATGTATGTATGTATGTATGTATGTATGTATGTATGTATGTATGCATGTATGTATGTATGTATGTATGTATGTATGTATGTATGTATGTATGTATGTATGTATGTATGTATGTATGTATGTATGTATGTATGTATGTATGTATGTATGTATGTATGTATGTATGTATGTAGGTAGGTAGGTAGGTAGGTAGGTAGGTAGGTACGTCTGTACGCCTGTACGCCTGTACGCCTGTACGCCTTTACGCCTGTACGCCTGTACGCCTGTACGCCTGTACGCCTGTACGCCTGTACGCCTGTACGCCTGTACGCCTGTACGCCTGTACGCCTGTACGCCTGTACGCCTGTACACCTGTACGCCTGTACGCCTGTACGCCTGTACGCCTGTACGCCTGTACGCCTGTACGCCTGTATGTATGTATGTATGTATGTATGTATGTATGTATGTATGTATGTATGTATGTATGTATGTATGTATGTAGGTATGTAGGTATGTATGTATGTGTGTATGTATGTATGTATGTATGTATGTATGTATGTATGTATGTATGTATGTATGTATGTATGTATGTATGTATGTATGTATGTATGTATGTATGCATGTATGTATGTATGTATGTATGTATGCATGTATGTATGTATGTATGTATGTATGTATGTATGCATGCATGTATGTATGTATGTATGTATGTATGTATCTTATAACTGTTAGTGTGAAGAAGCGTCGCCGGCGTGATACCATTTGTAGTGTATATTGTGGAGTGTGTGTAGTTTATGCTGTGTAGTGTATATTGTGTAGTGTATATTGTGTAGTGTATTGTGTAGTGTGCATTGTGTAGTGTATTGTGTGACTATTGTGTACCACGGGTCGTGTTTCTGTAATTGGTAATCGGTACTCAGTACTCGGTACTCGGTACTCGGTACTCAGTACTCAGTACTCAGCACTCAGTACTCAGTACTCGGCACTTGGTACTCGGTACTCGGCACTCGGTACTTGGTACATGGTACTCGGTACTCGGTACTCGGTTCTCGGTACACGGTACACGGTACACGGTACACGGTACACGGTACACGGTACACGGTACACGGTACACGGTACACGGTACTCGGTACTCGGTACTCGGTACTAGGTACTCGGTACTCGGTACACCGTACTCGGTACTCGGTACTCGCTACTCGGTACTCAGTACTCGGTACTCAGTATTCGGTACTCAGTACTCGGTACTCAGTACTCGGTACTCAGTACTCGGTACTCAGTACTCGGTACTCAGTACTCGGTACTCTGTACTCGGTACTCGGTACTCGCACGTGGTACTCGGCACTTGGTAATCGGTGCTCGGTACTCGGTACTCGGTACTCGGTACTCGGTACTCGGTACTCGGTACTCGGTACTCGGTACTCGGTACTCGGTACTCGGTTCTCGGTACTTGGTACACGATACTCGGTACTCGGTACTCGACACTCGGTACTCGGTACTCGGTACTCGGTACTCGGTACTCGGTACTCGGTACTCGGTACTCGGTACTCGGTACTCGGTACTCGGTACTCGGTACTCGGTACTCGGTACTTGGTACACGATACTCGGTACTCGGTACTCGACACTCGGTATTCGGTACTCGGTACTCGGTACTCGGTACTCGGTACTCGGTACTCGATACTCGGTACTCGGTACTCGGTACTCGGTACTCGGTACTCGGTACTCGGTACTCGGTACTCGGTACACGGTACACGGTACACGGTACACGGTACACGGTACACGGTACACGGTACTCGGTACTCAGTACTCGGTACTCGGTACTCAGTACTCAGTAATCGGTACTCAGTACTCGGTACTCAGTACTCGGTACTCGGTACTCGCACGTGGTACTCGGTGCTCGGTACTTCGTACTCGGTACTCGGTTCTCGGTACACGGAACTCGGAACTCGGTACTCGGTACTCGGTACTCGGTACTTGGTACTCGGTACTCGGTACTCGGTACTCGGTACTCGGTACTCGGTACTCGGTACTCGGTACTCGGTACTCTGTACTCGGTACCCGGTACTCGGTACTCGGTACTAGGTACTCGGTACTCGGTACTCGGTACTCGGTACTCGGTACTCGGTACTCGGTACTCGGTACTCGGTACTCGGAACTCGGTACTCGGTACTCGGTACTCGGTACTCGGTACACGGTACTCGGTACACGGTACACGGTACACGGTACTCGGTACTCGGTACTCGGTACTCAGTACTCGGTACTCGGTACTCGCACGTGGTACTCGGTACTCGGCTCTTGGTGCTCGGTGCTCGGTACTCGGCACTCTGTACTCGGTACTCGGTACGGACACCTGGTACTTGGTGCTCATTACTTTTCTGTATGTACAACAACTGTCCCACCTGAGCGAAATCCACGGGTTTTCCCTTCGTTAGGCTAGCGTCGGCCTGGCCTCTCGTTACGAGCCCGTAATTCCCTCAATTGAATAGGCGGCGTCTGACCCGTCTGGCCGGACCCTCTCGTCCAGGGGAGGGGGTTCATGACGTCATGTGTTTTGGGATGGGGCGCGTGGGGTCAGTGTCCGAGCGGCCGGTAGCGGTGATGGTGACGCTGACCGTGTGGACAC
Source organism: Chirona hameri (assembly GCA_036785665.1). Taxonomy (NCBI): domain Eukaryota; kingdom Metazoa; phylum Arthropoda; class Thecostraca; order Balanomorpha; family Balanidae; genus Chirona; species Chirona hameri. The sequence continues at coordinate 11,112 of JAXIVJ010016287.1, forward strand.
TTGTGCGAATTTGCATGACAGCGATTTTATTCTGGCGTTAATTGTTAACAGCGAGATGAACAGGGACGAAATTGTACATGACCGTGATTTGTATCATACCGCCATATCTTTCCATAGAGCAAACAACCATCCCATAATTTCGCGCTTGTTAAAGGGACAGTTAACTGCGAGAATCGTAAACATTCCAACACAGCCTTCCTCACTTTCCTTTTCCTTGGGAAATATTTACTTTACTCAGTTAGCTTTGAACTTAATACATGTTTGACAGTGCAACAAACAGATAAATGATCCGATAAATCAGATAAGTTTTCCGGCAATGAAAATAACGTTGGTGAACAAAACGAAATTAATAGTTCTTGTAATCGGGTTAGCCATTCCTGAACAACCATCCAATAATTTTGCGCTTGTTAACCCTATTTGTAACAGGCTCCTGGCTACCCCTATTTGTAACAGGGGGGGGGGGGGGGGGGTGTGTGGATTCCGCCCCCCCCGGAGATCTCGAGATCTACCCGTCCGATTTTCAAAAATCAAACGACGTTTGGTTCCCCTCATCATTATCTACATTTATAAATAATACAAATATCAAATTTTTTGATAGGGAGGCAACAGGGGGGCAAAAACTACAAATTTTAGTGGTATTTTTGATCCAACATAGCTTTCATGTTTAAAGACCGATTTTAACACAACTAATAGGAATCGATCGAGATTGAATTGGAAATTGATATATGACGGTGACGTTTGAAAATTCAAAAATAATAGGCGTGTGCAGGTCACTCAATATGGGGGTGAAGTAAATGCGTAATATAACCATTTTTTATGTTGTTTTTTTGATAAATGAAAAGGTATGTGATTGTGACATTAGACAAAAAAGTTATAAATCATATTTGTTTTGTCATAGGCGGTACCAGGTTAGTGAAAAAGGGAGGTAAATTGGGAAAAATATTAACCACAGATAAGTTGCTACCCAGCACTATAAATATGTTACTTATCGTAGATAGTTCCTTTTTGCATGTTGTACTTCATCATAGGCGTATCCAGGATCCAAACTGGGGCGGGGCAAGACCTTTTGATAAGTATATTATCCGCTATTATGATACTAACTAGTCAACAGTGACTATTTCACTTACAACTTCAATTGACATTGCTTACCCCCCCCCCCTTTTTAACATACCTGGACTCGCCTATTATCTTATAATCATTCGTAGAGTAGCCTGTGGTGCGTGTTTCATCCGAAAACTGCAGTATGTTATGCCATTGTACGTCCATGCCTCTTAGTTTCCTTGCAATAATATGACCCCTTTATTCCATTCCTGGGCGCGCCTCTGCAAAAAATGACTTTATTCCCTTTTCTGGCCTAATATGTGCATATATCATTATAAACTAAACGTCTATTGCGCCGTTATCGCTGGCATATTGTCATCTCCATGCCAGTCACCCCCCTTTTCATGTGCCTGAACACGCCCCTGAAACTCTATATGTAATAAATTATGCAAATAATAGAAGCAGAAGCCATCTTTTCATTCTGATAGCTATAAATGCCCCTTGCATCGCTCTATTGGCTTCCCGCCAAGCATTGAATACTTCCTGGAAACCCCCCCCCCTTTTCAAGCCCCTGAAACCGCCTCTGCCATGCAATTTTTATGATATTTCATTAACATAACTAATTTACACTTGTTGCAATCACCGTAAACCGATGTAACTCCTTTATACTTGATGCAGTTAGGAAGAAACCGTGAAGATCGCATTTCCGTATTATCGCCAAATGTCGCTTCCGAACCCACCCAAAACTGGCCCTGGAACCGCCTCTGTTCAGGTTAAGAACTCAAAATTTTGACTCCGAATGTGCTATTCAATTCTAGGAAAAGTCCCAAAATTTCATGGGCCTGCTCCCAGCCGTTCTGGAGATATCTGCGAAAAACATGAGGGGGGGGGGGGCGGAATCCGCCCCCCTGTTACAAATAGGGTTAAGGAGACAGTTAACTGCGATAATCGTAAACATTCCAACACAGCCTTCCTCAATTTCCTTTTCCTTGGGAAATATTTACTTTACTCAGTTAGCTTTGAACTTAATACATGTTTGACAGTGCAACATAACAGATGCATGATCCGATAAATCAGATAAATTTTCCGGCAATGAAAATAAAGTTGCTGAACAAAATGAAATTAATAGTCCTGGAATTATCGGCGGCTTAGGGCTGTGTGGAAACAATATTAGCACATATTCGACAATTCGTCAATAAGACTTGTTTATCAAAATCCTCACGACACAATCCCTAAATGATCTGTTTGTATAAGCCGAAACGTTGAAATGATGACCCTGTCATCAACCGATCCTGACATCAAAGATTGCGTAAAAAGGCTAACAGATTAAATTGCAAATTAACCACAGTGAAGTTAATTTGCCCGGATTTGAAAATGTCACCAATCAGACCAAATAATCATCCGAACCGGATAATTGAATGGCAAGGTTAAGAAAAAATATCGGTTACCCTGTCTGCTGGCAATCGGGTTAGCCATTCCTGAAAATTTTCAGTACAGGTATTTCACATAAATTATCACATCACTCGGGTTTTACCAGAAACAGTTGGCCTTCAATATATCAGTAAACATTGTTCACCAAAATAAACATTAAACCTCGGAACCTTGAATTGAGTATTTAATCACATCTAGCCGCACAAATTGCATTGCCCTGCCTTGGAAGCATTGAAGTCACATCATCGCTTGTCCCTACATAGATATTATTACGTTAACATTACTAATTATATTACGTAAATTCCCCTCAAGCTAGCGCTCCATCTCATTGATATTCCTTCCTGAATCCATCTTTCAGTCACATTCCGAATTAGAGTACTAGGTAATTCACACAAGGCTATATTTACAGAAAGTGGTGCACCGAAAGTGGTGCAAGAAAGTGGTGTCAGTCACATCAGTCATATCAGTTCGAACAGTCAATCAGTCAATTAAATCCCATCGGCAACCACCACCAGCATTGGCACAACCTCGATAATTGGTTGCATTACAAAGATGACGTGAGTTATAAGACACGCAAACATAAAGGTCCATACCATATCAGAATTTTGATTTACGTCAGAAGTTATAACTAGTCAGGCAAACAATATATGATAATTTTTCAACCATACACATACTCGCGTAGGAATAATTAAGAATATCGTGACTATGTGACCAAACAAATGCCCAAATGGCAGGGGAATTAAAATACAAAAAAGAAGAATAAAAAAACGGCCGAAACACTGTGCAAATTAAATTTTGATGGTATTCAGATGCACAAACAAATTAACTGAGCGTGGGATATCAGGAGGGTATAAGGATTTTGCAGACTTTCCGACCTTACTTGATGATGCACGTTCTTTTTCCAGTCTCCAGTATGAATTTACAGAGCTAAAAACAACAGCAAATCTTGAAGGCCATCACCGACATAACTATCTTGGGTTTCCAACCTGACTTGTGATGGTCCTTGACACGGCTTCTCTGAGACTGAGGCTCGCGGCGAGGAGCCGCGGCCCCAGCCTGCTTCCGTCCCTGCTCATTGCCCCATCTTGTCTCCTCTGAGACTGAGGCTCGCGGCGAGGAGCCGCGGCCCCAGCCTGCTTCCGTCCCTGCTCACTGCCGAATCCTGTTCCTCTGAGACTTACTTGGACTGTTTGGAGGCTTGGGCGGACTATCGGCAATTTCAAGATCGGTCCCGTCTTCGCTGCTCTGCTGTTCGATCTGCCGACCCCCTTCACCCCTCTTGCAGGCCCTTTTATCAACTTTTGTCTTGAATAATCAGGTCAGTTGCCAGATTGGCGCCTTGCTGCCGTGATTTTTTTCCACTCGGTTTTAATTTTCGCTTCCCTTTTGCTGTCCTGTCATTGGTTCTTCTCACCCGGCTGCAGCGGCCTGTGGATGCCTGCGGCGGCCGGAATTGCTGTCTACAGCGGCCCAGAGGCGGAGCTTGCTGCCGTGATCTAGGTCAGGATCCTGCGCAGAGGCTTCTGCCGAGCGCCGTGCGTGACCCAGGCCGCTGGCCGGCGCTCACGCTTAATGGTGCCGCGCAGCTGCTGTTATGGCGTCATTTCATGGGCCGGGTGCCATAATAGCGACACCCTGGCGGTACACAGGTCGGAACGAGGGTATTTGTTGCCTGCGTGGGGGGCTTCAACCGGCGTCTCCACTGTTGAAAGTTGTTGGTGTCCACACAGCTGCCGTTCCTTCCATCTTCAATTTTTACAAATTACATAGCTTTGCTTTTGGAATGTTTCTATTCTTCTGCTTATCTCTATACCCCCTCTGTTTCTTTTGGACAATTTAAAGTGTATCTCGCTACAATAACACCGTCACGCATGCATCCACTGTTAACCCGGCAATGACTGGGGTCTCAGCAGAACGTCATTGACTGGGGGGGGGGGGGCGTTAAACGCCCCCTGAATATCTTCCGAACCAATGATCGCAGCGAGACGCGCAAGGCGGCGATCGAAAGCTCTCAATGAGGTAAATCTACAGCATGCTCAAAAATGTTAAAGTGAGGTAAAATGTCATGTCGCAGTCAGGTCAAAGGTAAAAATCGGCGTATTTGAGTTTATGGGCCATACTTTCCATCCGAAGCCTTCGATTGCGACCAGTTTCACCCAAAGTGCTGATAATGGTATGATACATATCCCGCATGATCTAAAGTGAGATTGTTGGACAAGGTCAAGGTCAAGGTCAGGTCACAAAATGTCACTATGCTCAAAATATCTACACGAAAGTCATGCAACACATGTTTTATGAGTTATTTTCCACGTATAATCCGATAGTGATAGTCATTTTACCACCTGACTTCATTTACGTGAAGTAAATGTCAATTTCAGGTCAAGTTCAGGTCACCGAAGGTCAAAATTGTAAATTGTAAAATCTAAACAAAGGCATGTTGCTAGACCAGTTTTGTCTCCAAAATACAGTGGTGGCATTTATTTGTCTGTATTTAGTCAATAAAAGCCAAACAACGCAATTTCAAAATATGACGTCATGAGTTACCCATACTTTAGATGTCATACGCAGACTTGTCAATGATTCATATTTGTCATGAGTCGATTCACAATGATTCACGGACTATAATGAATGATTCAATCATGATTCAATCACTCAACATTACCATAATGAATGATTCAATCATGATTCAATCACTCAACATTACCATAATGAATGATTCAATATTGATTCAATCACTCAACATTAAAGGGAAGTGTCGACTCCTTTGTCTAACTCCTTTGATTTTAAATGTACGACTCTAAGATTTCATGAGCGTGATAAGGAGGTTATGTTCTACCAGTGTGCTAATTTCCATGCAAATCGGAATAGTCCGCTGTTTGACCTTAAACCTATCTGACCTACTTTAACTCCTTTGATTTTGAATGTGAGATTCTAACATTTTACCAGAATGATGACTAGGTTGTGATCTATCTGTATACCAATTTTGAAGCTAATCCAAATAGTCCGCGAATGTGTTTCCGAATGTGAATGTGAATGTGAGCCAATTTGACACGCCTGTTGTTCATTTTGATTATAAAATGATATTTACAATATGTATTATAATTGCAAATTCCAAGTTCCAAAAGAATTAATGACTTTACGTTTCGCCTTTTTAAGCGAATAGAACATTTATTTTGATTTTGCATTAGGTATTATTTTTTATAAAGCATGATGTGGAATAAAGCGGCGCCGATGCGACAATCATATTTGGGACATCCGAAGGTCATGAAAATGTTTGTTTATGATTTAGTTTTTGATATGGTATAGCCTAGAAATTAGGAAAAGGCGGGTACCTTTTGATAATTTTACGTGTGAAAAATGTGTGCGTTTACTGTGTGGTTTATGAATCGAAGTATGAGTTAGTTACCTTTTTAAGTATTTAGGTGCCTACCCCTAACCCTACCAGTACCAAGGTATGTACCTAGTTAGGGCTGATTGAACAGTGGCTTTGTGGCCACTGGAGTTGGACACAAAGCCTCGCTTTCTTCACGCATAGATGAATTACAGGCTACAGCTCAGGATACAGCTCATATAATTGGCCATTAAGTCCACAGGGCACAGATAAATGCTGGGCCGCTGGCATATTTTTGGACAGTTTATGCTGTGCGACCAAAAAAGAATGATTCTTTAAGCAATGAATGATTCAATCAGCCTATTTACTCTGTATGAATGATTCAATCAGTGACTCACAACAGGTTTGCGCATGAGGTGAATGGATTCATGAGTCATTCATTTGAAATAAGAATGATTCAATCAAAAGTAGTCGATTCACATTGAATCATTGACAAGTCTGGTCATAAGTCAGTCAAAAATGTAGATAACAATTTGAAATTTGGTATGATAGTTGCCTATGTATGGTTCTCTTACATATCTTTCGTTTTTTTGAATATTTTATAAACTTTTGATTGTGTGATAATTTTCCCCCAAAACACGTTTTTTGAGGTTTTTTTGGGTCAAAAATTAACATTTTCACAAATCCGAGATAGCGAGTTTGTATCCGTTTCAATTTTCTATCTTTTGGCGCTTTTGATTGCATTTTGCTTCAAATGTGGCATTTGTACGTCCTGGCCAAGTTTAGCTGATTTTGGTGTAAAACTCGTGTGTAGTGACATCACTAAATTTGCTATAACTCGAACAAATTTTGACGAAATGTCTTCATTTTTGCACACAAGACGTAAAATGATGTATAAGAAAGTACCCGAAGTTTCACGTTGATAGCTTTATTAATGTTTCAGCTATTGCAAAAAATAATCAGGGGGGGGGGGGGGGGGCGGGTGTTAAACGCCCCCAGTCAATGGCGGGTTAAATATGCACTTCGCTAACAATATTTTGTAACATTTTCCTCTTCAGATAACCTGGTATTTCGGGATGACCACGGTGGAGTCTCAGCGTACAGCGTCCGCACACACAGCACTCGTACGCTCGTCAGAAACCGGACACTGGTACGAATACGCAGCTCGCTTCTGATTAGCCGGCATTTGGAAGCTTTATTCAGATGGTCTGGGATTGTGCAGCTATCTTCCGATGGTTTCGGATTTGGCAGCTTTGTTCAAATGAGTTTGGCTTTGGCAGCAATCTTCTGAGGATTTATCATTTCACAGCTATGTTTTAGTGATTTGGGATTTGGGCGCCCCAACTGCAAGGTCAGGTGTCGTCGCAGCTATTTTCTGATTGTAATAATGCTGACCATACCAAAGGTGTGCGAGATTTGCTAATGAACAATTAATTTCTACTTGATGTATTTGTTTCAGAAGCGGACAAATACTGAAGAGTTTCTGGTCTCACCCGATCTGAAGTTCGTTCTCCTTTCCAGTAAGCGAAACAGAGTGAGTATTACTATAATAAGCTTTAGCGGGACTTATGATACAACACGCATTATATTTGGATAACCTGTGCTGTTGTTATGAACAGGAAATGGAAATAGACATAAACTGATTTCCTCACTTTAATTCTTGTTTTTCATAACATAACATACCGAAACATGAAGTAAGTTATACAATTAAAATGATTAAGCTATTCATTAAAAATATTACATTGAACCTGATAGCATATCTTTACTCCATCTGTTGACAGAACTTGGAAAGAGAACACGGGACCAAATATTGGATATGGGGAGTGGACACAGGGTAAGTATCTCATATATTTATCACTATAATTATTTACCATCCAGTTCGTTGCAGATATTAAAATATATTTCAGTCGCGCTGACTGCATTGTTTCATAGTAGCCGTTTTCACGAAGGATTATTGAGCTGAAAAGCTTCTGAAAAGTTTCTGAAAAGTTTCTGAAAAGTTTTAAGAAGTTTTGGTATAGAAGCTTTAGTATATTATACATTCCAAGAAATAAATTTCTGATTTAGGCGATATTATCACTATTCAATAGTTATGAAAACAGTTTAGCATACCGTCATACTAGTTACTAAATATCACAGGTCTGTTTGCGCATGCGCAGTGATGTGACAGCATGGATTCGTCGCCGCTTCCGACCCGCGTGCCGCACGCACATGGACAAAGCCAAGCCGCATAGGCAAGGCGCCGGGTTGGGCGAGTCCATTGCGTTCAATTGCGTCACACACGAGTCCATTGCGTCCAATTGCGTCACACGCCACAGAATGTTCTGAATCGTTTGAAGTTTTGACAAGTTTCAGTCGGTGGAGATCATCACAATTGACCTATCAATACTTATCTTGTTAATTACCACCAAACCGCATTTTTGTCAACATTACAACAGTACAACAGTAAACAACATTACAACAGTAAACGGTTCTTACCAACATATTACAAAATTCTGAGGGACATATCAAGCCAAAAATCGCATGCAAATGTTGTGCAGTTAAGGAATGGATCGTCGAAACTTTTCAACTAAGACTTTGCTACCAACACTTGTTAACACTTTTCAGAATCTTTTCAGCGCAATAATCCTTCGTGAACACGGCTAGTGATGCAATATGATATTGATAATCATTCATATCAATATTCACCATTCAGTTGATATTACGTTGAGTTTATAAGTAAATGCTGCCGCTGCTCCCTGCCATCTGAAGTCGTCCAGCTCCATCTACAGCCTGGAGTGGGAGGGCGGCTGCTGCCCACCAGTCAGCCCGGCCGCCGGCGGTCCCCGCTTCGACTCACCGAAGCGCTCTGCGAGTGTCGAGCTGGCTGCCTCGCCTTAGGGGGTGGGAGTGACCGCCTTCCGAAGGCTGTTCGGGGGAGTGACTGGGGAGCTGGCGCGAGCGGGTCGCGTCGGTTCGGCGTGCCTACAGGCCTCGGGCGTGCTAACGGCTAGCTGCCTACGTCGGCTGCCCGGCCTGAGCCCCGCCGACGTCCTCCTGTGCGCTCTCGCCCGGTTCGTCGTAGAACCCGTGCCGGGGCCGCCCGCGGCGAATCATCGTCGGACCAAGAGCTGGCGGGACTTGCGAGATTGCGGCTGGAGTGGGGCGGTGGCGCCGGCTCTCTGATGTAGGAAGTCGTCGTCGCCGACTCCTGAAGAGGACCGGCTCTGCCGGCTGAGGTGCCGCTTTCACCCCTCTCCCATCTACATGTTTCTACTTAGGTTTGATATTATATATTTATATTATGTCTGATTGCATCTACTTGTTTGATTGTATCTTAGGTTTTTATTGTTTTATTGCAGGTGCCTATTTGTTTGTATTACGGGCGTCCGATGTTGTTGTGCCGGCAGCGCCATCTGCACCACCTGCCGCGCCACCTTGGTGCGGGGATGGTCGCGTCCGGGCTGTCCCGCGGGTTAAGCTGCCGGGGGAGTGGCCACCCCCGGTCAAGCTCCCTGTTGGGGCGGTCCCGCGCGCGGGCGTGAGCGGCAGAGACACGTCGTTTCATGTGGGTGTTTGTTGTGTTGTGTGTGTGTGTGTGTGTTTGTGTGTGTGTTGTGTGTGTTGTGTTGTTGTGTGTAGGTGTGTGTGTGTATGTGTGTGTGTGTGTGTGTGTGTGTGTGTGTGTGTAGTGGTGTGTGTGTGCGTGTGTGCGTGGCGTGTCGGCGTGCTGTGCGTTGTCGTGCGTGCGTGCGTGCGTGGGCGTGCTGCGTGCGTCGTGCGTGTCGTGCCTGAGCGTGCGTGCGTGCGGTGCGTGCGTGCGTGCGTGCGTGCGTGCGTGCGTGCGTGCGTGCGTGGCGTGCGTGCGTGCGCTGCGGGCGTGCGTGCGTGCGTGCGTGCGTGCGTGCTCGTGCGTGCGTGCGTGCGTGCGTGCGTGCGTGCGTGCTCGTGCGTGCGTGCGTGCGTGCGTGCGTGCGTGCGTGCGTAGCGTGCGTTGCCGTGCGTGCGTGCGTGCGTGCGTGCGGCTGCGTGCGTGGTGCTCGTGCGTGCGTGCGTGCGGTGCGTGCGTGCGTCGGTGCGTGCGTGGTGCGTGCGTGCGTGCTGCGTGCGTGCGTGCGTGCGTGCGTGCGTGCGTGCGTGCGTGCGTGCGTGCGTGAGCGTGCGTGCGTGGCGTGCGTGCGTGCGTGCTGCGTGCGTCGTGCGTGCGTGGCGTGCGGGTGCGTAGGTGCGTGCGGCGTGCGTGCGTGCGTGCGTGCGTATGCGTGCGTGCGTGCGTGCGTGCGTGCGTGCGTGCGTGTGTGTGTTGTGTGTGTGTGTGTGTGGTGTGTGTGTGGTGTGTGTGTGTGTGTGTGTTGTGTGTGTGTGTCTGTGTGTGTGTGAGTGTGTGTGTGTGTGTGTGTGTGTGTGTGTGGGGGGGGGGGGGGTGGGGGTGGGGGGTGGGTGTGTGGGGGTTGGGGGTGTGTGGGGTGTGTGGGGTGTGGTGTGGTGTTGTGGAGGGGTGTGTGGGGGTGGTTGTGGGTGTGTGTGGGTCGTGGTGTGGGTGGGTGTGTGTGTGATGGGGGGGGGGGTGTGGGGGGGGGGGGGGGTGTGTAGGGGGGGGGGGGGGGGGGTGTGGGGGTGTGGGGTGGGGGGTGTGTGGGGGTGTGTGGGGGGTTGTGTGGGGGTGTGTGGGGGTAGGGTGGGGGGGTGTGTGGGGGTGTGTGGGGGGTGTGTGGGGGTGTGTGGGGTGGTGTTGGGGGAGGTGTGGTGGGGGGTGTGTGGGTGTGTGTGTGTGGGTGTGGTGTGTGTGTGTGTGGTGGTGTGTGTGTGGGTGGTGGGGTGTTGTTGGTTAGGTTGTGGGTGTGTGTGTGTTGTTGTGGGTGTGTGTGGGGTTGTGTGGTGTGTGTGGGTGGGTTGTGTGTGGTGTGTTGTGGGTGTGTGTGGGTGTGTGTGGGTTGTGTGTGGGTGTGTGGGTGGTGTGTGGGTGGGTGTGGGTGTGTGTGGGTGTGTGTGGGGGGGGGTGGGGGTTGGGGTGGGGGTTGGGTGTGTGGGTGTGTGGGTGTGTGTGGGTGTGTGGGGGTGTTGTGGGTGTGTGTGGGTGGGTTGTGGGTGGGTTGTGGGTGTGTGGTGGGTGTGTGTGTGGTGGGTGTGTGTGGGGTGTTTGTGGTGTGTGTGGTGGGTGTGGGTGTTGTGTGTGTGTGGGTGGTGTGGTGTGTGTGGTGTGTGTGGGTGTGTGTGTGGTGTGGGTGTGGGTTGTGGGGTGTGGGTGGGTGTGGGTGTGTTGTGGTGTGTGGGTGTGTGGGTGTGTGGGTGTGTGGGTGTGTGGGGTGTGTGGGTGGTGGGGGTGTGGGTGGTGGTGTTGGTGGTGGGTGTGGGGTGTGTGGTGTGTGTGGTGGTGTGGGTGTGTGTGGGTGTGTGTGGGTGTGGGTGTGGGGTGTGGGTGTGGTTGTGGGTGTGGGGTGTGGGGGGGGTGTGGTTGTGGGTGTGGGGTGGGTGTGGGGTGGGGGTGTGGTGTGGGGGTGGGGTGGTGGGTTGGGGGGGGTGTGGTGTGGGGGGTGGGGGGGGGGTGGGGGTGGGTGGGTGGGGGGGGGGTGGGTGGAGTGGGGGGTGGGTGTGGTGGGGTGGTGTGGGGTGGGGGGGGTGTGTGGTGTGGTGTGTGTGTGGTGTGTGTGTGGGTGGGGTGTGGGTGGGGGGGTGTGGGGTGGGGGGGGGTGGGGGGGGGGGTGGGGGGGGGGGTGGGTGTTGTGTGGGGTGGGTGGGTTGTGTGTGTGTGTGTGTGTGTGTGTGTGTTGTGTGTGGTTGTATTTGTATGTATCCATGATGGCAAGAAGCCTTGGTCCTTAAGACCTATTTGAAGGGAACTGCTATCTACATTGAGTGTAGTAATAATATGATAATCAACGCTTTGGTGAGATAAGTTGCATAATAAATATACGCGATCTCTATACATTACGGCAGTTTACATCTACTTCCTCATCATTATTCTTGCTTAATATAAGTTACTTGTTTGTGGTTTCATGTGCTTTGTGGTTTCATGTTTGTGGGCAAAAATCGAAAAGCAAACTGTTTCTTATAATCAGACCATACGCACAAACCGTCTCGTCCAAACATCCGAGGCAAAAACCATATAAATTATTAACTAACGAAACACAAACCCCCTAACGCCTCCTGCCTGTGCCAGGTACACCACAGCACAAGCTATACGAACGACATAGCCCCCTGACGACTCCTGCCTGTGCATGTACACCACAGCACAAGCCCATAACGACATAAGCCCCTGACGACTCCTGCCTGTGCCAGGTACACCACAGCTCTACGGACTGGATCGGGGTCTGTCCATCACCCCTCACTGCAGTATGCTGTCTGGGGTACCCGCCGGAGACGCGGCGGCGGGGCGGCGGGCGGCGGCGCGGCGCGCGGCGGCGGCGGCGGCGGCCAGCCGTCGCGCCGCTGTCGCTGCTGATCGCCCACGAGGAACAACCTCTACTACCGTCCGCGGGCAGACCGGTCCGAGTGGTTCGTATCACACGGCAGACGGACAGCCGGGACTGCTGTACCACGTCGTCAGTGACCCGCACTCCGAGGTATGTTACAGAGGACGGCTATGGTGGGTGAACAGGCGTCAGTGCCCCGCTCATACCGAGTATGTTACAGAGAGGAGCGTCTATGGTGGGTGACGGCGTCAGTGCCCCCCGCTCTACCGAGGTATGTTACAGAGGACGGCTATGGTGGGTGACGGCGTCAGTGCCCCGCTCTACGAGTGTGTTACAGAGGTGACGGCTATGGTGGGTGACGGCGCGTCAGTGCCCCCGCTCTACGAGGTATGTTACAGAGGGACGGCTATGGAGGGTGACGGTGGTCAGTGACCCGCTCTCTACCGAGGTATGTTACAGAGGACGGCTATGGTGGTGACGGCGTCAGTGCCCCGCTCTACCGAGGTGTGTTACAGAGGACGGCTATGGTGGGTGACGGCGTCAGTGAACCGCTCTACAGAGGTATGTTACAGAGGACGGCTAGGTGGGTGACGGCGTCAGTGCCTCCCGCTCTACCGAGGTATGTTACAGAGGACGGCTATGGTGGGTGACGGCGTCAGTGAACCGCTCTACCGAGGTATGTTACAGAGACGGCTATGGTGGTAGACGCGTCAGTGACCCGCTGCACCGAGGTGTGTTACAGAGGACGGCTATGGTGGGTGACGGGCGTCAGTGCCCCGCCTACCGAGGTATGTTACAGAGGACGGCTATGGTGGGTGACGACGTCAGTGAGACCCGCTCTACCGAGGGTATGTTACAGAGGACGGCTATGGTGGGTGGGAGCGCGTCAGTGACGCCCTCTCTACCGAGGTATTTTTACAGAGGACGGCTATGGTGGTGACTGGCGTCAGTGACCAGCTCTACCGAGGTATGTTACAGAGGGACGGCTATGGTGGGTGACGGCGTCAGTGAACCCGCCTCTACCGAGTAGTCCGAGGTACAGAGGACGGGCTATGAGTGGTGTGACGCGTCAGGTGGCCCGCTCTAACGAGGTATGTTATCGAGAGACGGCCTATGGTGTGGTGACGGCGTCAGTGCCCGCCTCTACCGAGGTGTGTTTACAGAGGACGGCTATGTGGGTGGTGACGGCGTCAGTGACCCCGCTCTACCGAGGTATGGTACAGAGGACGACTATGGTGGGGTGACGGCGTCAGTGACCCGCTCTACCCGATGTATGTTACAGAGGACGGCTATGGGTGGTTGACGGCGTCAGTGCCCGCTCTACCGAGGTATGTTACAGAGGACGGCTATGGTTGGGTGACGGCGTCAGTGACCCGCTGCCACCGAGGTTGGGTTACAGAGGACTGGCTATGGGTGGTGAACGTGCGTCAGTGACCCGCTCTACTACCGAGGTATGTTAGTAGAGGACGGCTATGGTGGTGGACGGCGTCAGTGCCCCGCTCTACCGAGGTATGTTACGGTGGACCGGCTATGGTGGGTGACGGCGTCAGTGACCCGCTCTACTGAGGTATGTTACATGAGGACGGCTATGGTGGGTGACGGCGTCAGTGACCCGCGCTCTACCGAGGTGTGTTACAGAGGACGGCTATGGTGGGTGACGGCGTCAAGTGACCCGCTCTACCGAGGTATGTTACAGAGGACGGCTATGGTGGGTGACGGTCGTCAGTGTCCCCGCCTCTACCGAGTAATGTTACAGAGGACGGCTATGGTGGGTGACGGCGTCCAGTGCCCCGCTCTACCGAGGTATGTTACAGAGGACGCTATGGTGGGTGACGGCGTCAGTGACCCGCTCTACCGAGGTATGTATAGAGTGGACGGCTATGGTGGGTGCAGGGACGGCGTCTTGCCTCCGCTCTACCGAGGTATGTTACGGTGGACGGCTATGGTGGGTGACGGCGTCAGTGCCCCGCTCTACCGAGGTATGTTACAGAGGACGGCTATGGTGGGTGACGGCGTCAGTGACCCGCTCTACGAGGTAGTGTTATAGAGGACGGCTATGGTGGGTGACGGCGTCAGTGCTCCGCTCTACCGAGGTATGTTACAGGAGGATGGCTATGGTGAGGTGACGGCGTCAGTGACCCGCTCTACCGAGGTATGTTACAGACGAGGGGAGGGAACTTTATATCTCTTTGGGAGGGCCCGAGCCCCTCCCCCCTCATGCTGAGCTGAGCCCCCCCCCCAATTGCTGAGCTGAGCCCCCCCCCCCCCAATGGTGATCCGGTGCCCCCCAATGTTTTCCAAAATTTGTGCCCCTCTAAAATTTACAGGACTACCCGTATAGAATTGTCTGTTTTTTATATTTGCGTATTTCATCATATCAAGATGTGATTCCATCTGAGGAGTATTCCATCTTAGAAGTATACGAGCAATGCAATTCCATCTGCGACTGCTTTCGATATGATATAATGGGTAAGTTGGTAGCATGGATTTCTCTTCCTGCTAACAAGTCCGTAGATACAAGGTTTCAAGCGGTTCAGATTAGCGAATAGCGGAGGTGGAGCATGACGAATTAGCGATCGGAAGTGCTCTATTTAATATGGTGTTCAATGGGAATTTGTTATAAATTTATTGTTTGCCTGAAATAAGGGTGCTGATATTTATGCAGCCTTTTTGGCTCTCTGGTATTGCAATATCCTAAATATCCAACATCCATGCTAAAATAATAGTTTGATCCGGATGAACATCGAAGGATCGTGCCATCCAAAGGAGGCAAGGGCATCGGGGTATGGGGTCATCGTGGCCAGGGTCTAGGGGTCCATGGCTCTTCCAGGAGGTTAACCGAGGTCGGGACTGAGGGGGTCCTGGATTGACCAAAACGAACCCTCGGTCAGCATGAGCGAGCCGCTTGGGCCTGGAGGGAGCTTGGTCGATCTGAGGGGGCACTCCCGTCGACTTGAGGGAGTCCTTCGTCACCTGAGGGGGTTCCAGTCGGCCGAAGGAGCCATTGTTTGGCCTGGAGGGTTCCCCTGCCGGCCTGATCGGCCTGATAACCCTCAGTCGGCCCCTTGAGGGGAACCTCGCCGGCTTGAGGGAACCTCGGTCGGACTGAGGGGCCCTTGGTTGGCCTGAGGGGGTGTCCGTCGGACGACGAGCTCTGCTTTCGTGCCTGCGGAGGGGGGGGGGGGGGGGGGGGGGGCTTTGAGTCGGCCTGGAGGGGTCCTCGGTCGGCCTGGGAGGGGGAGCTCGTGGTTGGCAATGAGGGGCCCTCGATCGGCCTTGAGGGGGACCTCGCGTCGGCTTGAGGGGGCCCTGTGTCGGTCTGATGAGGTTTTGTCGGTCTAAGGGGCTCTTTGTCGGCCTGAGGGGACCCTTTGTCGGCTTGAGGGTACCTCTAGGCGGCCTGAGTGGCCTCGGTATACCTGAGGGGAACCTCGTTGGCGTGAGGGGCCCTGAGTGGGCCTAAGGGGCCTTCGGTTGGCCTGAGTGGCTCTCGCTTAGGGGCGGGCTGAGTGGCCTCGGTTATGCCTGAGTGGGCCCTCGGTATGGCCTGAGGGGACCCTCGGTGGGCTTGAGAGGGGCCCTGGAGGTCAGCTTGAGGGGGCTTAAGTTGGCTTGAGGATTCTTCCGGTCGGCCTGAGTGCTCTCGTTCGGTCTGAAGGGACCTCAGCCAGCTTGCAGTTTGTTTTCGGTCTGAGGGTTCCTTGATCGGCCTGAGGGGCTCTCAGCGGCCTGAATGGGCATTGGTCTGCCTGAGTGGGTCCTCTGGCGGCCCTCAGGCGGGCTCTCGGTCGCTTGAAGGCCCTCGGTCGTCTTAGTTGACTTGAAAGAAAATCATTTTTCGCCTAAGGAGCCTTCGGTCAGTTTCAGGGAGGTGCTTTTATCCGCCTGAGAGGCCTTCGGTCAGCTTGAGGAGCCTTCGGTTGGTCCTGAGGGGCCCTTGGTCGGCCTGGATTGACCCTCGGTCGGCCTAAAGGGTCCTTCTAGTGTGTCTGTGGGACTCTTCTGTCGGCCTTAAGGGGACTCTCTCGGTCGAGCTTGAGGTCCCTTGGTCGGCTTGAGGGGGCCCTTGGTCGGCCTGAAAGAGAACTCAGTTCGGCCTGAGGGGGCATCGGTCGGCTCGAGTGGCTCTTACCAGGCCTGAGCTGGGCCCCATACAGGTCTTAGAGTGCCATTGTCTAGCGCTGAAAGAACCCGGCGGTCTGAGAGGGGGCCTCAGTTGGTTTGATACAGTATTTTCCAGGCCTTAGATGCCTTAGACTTCCTTGTCGTTCTGAAAATGACCTTTGTCATGCTGAGAGGCCCTTGGCCTGTCTGAAAGGTCTGTTTACTCATTTGAAAGGACCCTTAATCGTCCAAAGGGGAGGGGGAGGGGTGGGGGGGGGGCGCTTTTCCGGCCCTAAGAGAGCCTAAGTTCCCTAAGAGGAGGACCCTCCGCTTCTTTGATAGGATCATCTGGTCGACCAGAGATGACCACCGTCTGTTCTGAGAGGGCCTTACGCTTTGTCTAAGAGGGCCATTTTCCAGACCTAAGAGGGCCCTGTTGCAAGTCTGAGAAGCTCTCGGCCATTCTGGAGAGTCTCTAAACGGCTGAGAGAGCCATTGGTCGGTCGGAAGCAGTCTTGCAGACTCGGAGTCGTAATCTGAGTCTATTGAAGTCGATATTTTTTGCCGGCGTCGAGAGTAAGTTAAATTTCCGACTCCGTCTGGCATGTGACCAATTATGTATGAGAACGTGTTTGTCAGATCAGATGATTAAAGGAAATAGTTCACCTTGAATTTTTTTTACCCCAACACGATTTTTATATATTTTTAATACAATATCTTTTTATGATTGTCAAAAAATGGGGCCTTATATCGCGCCGATTCAGGACAGAAGGCCGTACATTTTATTGTTTATCAAAACTATATGCATACTCTCTGAGTCAGAGTCCCTGACGTCACGCGAATGTAAAAAAAAATGGTTCAGCCAATCAGATTCGAAAGTAGTCGCGTAAAGATAGACTCGCGATTGGAGATGTGCCAACTGGCGGCCGCGATCGCTTGCTAGCACCAGCTGCAAGCTGATTGGCTGAATGGTATTAGCCTCTTGCCCGGGCTAGAACCAGTACAACATTCTTTTGCCAGCACCGCATTCCTTCGCCAAAAACTCAAATATATTCAGCTGGAGAGTCTTTTTCAGTCAAGAAAACTTTAAGATAGGGGTTTCCCAACACGGGTTACCAAACTGCTATCATCAGTTTAGAACTAATGTTCAAGGTTAACTATTTCCTTAAATGGATATTGCCACCTCCGGAGTATTTCTAAAAAAGCAACTTAAATGAATGGTGGGGGATCAACAATCATGTATGCTCAGAGCTCAAACTTGCTCCTGCAGCACTAAAGGGCAGTGTATTGGCAAAGCATTTTGTATTTATTTCTGACTCCAAAACGTTGGTCCTAGCTGTGCTCAGTACTAGATTCATGATGCCACTCTCATCCAGTTTGCGTGTGGTATTTGGCGCCCGCCCCAAGCCCGTACGAATTTGCCGAGACTTGACCTTGGAACAGTCTCTGTGTTATAAGGTATAGGTCACGATAACACCTACGGTCCCAGAAAGTCGAGCCATAGCAATTCTTGCTGTTTTATTATGATAGGGGCTAAGGTTGTTGAAAAATATAATGAACCGGCATACACTTTTTAATTTAAAAGTGCACTGACAGGAATGGTGATGTTGTGTTTGCAACATTCAAAGAAAATAATACAGTCTGCAAAGAAGTGATTCTAAATAGATGATTGTGGCGACTCCAACTTTACGAATGCTTGAGGCAAGCATGACTGTGCAAATTATTTTTTGATCTAATGGGAGGTTCGCGGAACCAAATTTTGCAGGTTAAATCGACACGCTTAATCGCGACGATAACACACCAAAAACTCCATATTGGCCTGCGAGGTTGCAATGTCCCCTTTAATTGACACCGATGGCGATAATTTAACATTTAACTGGCT
>JAXIVJ010016288.1:0-29291 GCA_036785665.1 Chirona hameri
GATGTTTTGTGAACCGAGTTTGAGTGAGCGACAGGAGTTGCCTGACTTGACTGGTTGTCCTCGTGGTGACTCCGATCGGATATCCTGTTGGTGAGCTTCAGAAACCTTGACGCTCATTTGGCCCAGCTTTAATGACCACCCGCTTCGTTACCTATAACGACTAACGTTGAACCGCAACAGCGTCACACCTACTTTTCCAAAGACATACGGGCAGCTGTGGAGAGCTAGCTAAATTCAGTGCTCATTCAGTGCTCATTCAGTGCTCATTCAGTGCTCATTCAGTGCTCATTCAGTGCTCATTCAGTGCTCATTCAGTGCTCATCCAGTGCTCATTCAGTGCTCATTCAGTGATTATTCAGTGCTCATTCAGTGCTCATTCAGTACGCCTTCAGTGCTCATTCAGTGCTCATTGAGTGATCATTCAGTGCTCATTCAGTGCTCATTCAGTGCTCATTCAGTGCTCATTCAGTGCTCATTCAGTGCTCATTCAGTGATCATTCAGTGCTCATTCAGTGATCATTACCCCCGGTCGTGTCGGGGCGCCACTGAACGCCTTCGTCTGCTTCACTCGATAACGATCTACAGCGATCGGACACATCAATATTGGAGTGATTGCTCGGATTTTAGCAAGAGTCATCAAATCATCAAGAGTCATCTATCTTGGTCATGTTTGCTCTCACACGGCGGCGTTAGCTATATCCATCCACATATACAGAGTGTACGTGTTTGTCGCGCCGGTCTAGTCTTCCGAAACCAAGTTCTGAATCATGATGTGGGTTCGAATCGCAGTACTTTCTGGGTCATACGAATCGATTCTAAATCACGCTTCGACGAGGTTATAAAGGGATTGTCGCGTGTTTTATGAGTGGCATGCTCATACAGATATTCACGACACCATGGGCACTGTAAACAGATCAAAGCAACAGTTTTTTACATAGCAGTTTCAAAACAGTGAAACATTGGTCACTAATAGTGGAGCATGAAGGTTTCTTTCACCATCACATGATCACGATTACGGCGCCAGTGCGTCAATTTACCGTCTGCTGTTATGTATCACATTGGTCGTATGGTTGTTGCAGCCTAGGTATTGCCTTTGTTGGTGTTGTTTCCGTGGTATTATACAGAATTCACGTCAGGTGCTGGTCGCGAAAATAAGTGCCCGCTAACTTGGCTAAAACAAGCTCCTCCCACGTTTCGAGCTGCATGACTTACGGTACAGTGCACGACACAGTGGGTCATTTTTAGGCACCGCAAGCACTTTTTAGATGCCTGCGGCATGTACTATGCGGCATGCGAACATATGTGCGACAAAATACTAATGACAGCGCCGGTATATTGGTGGAACATTGTGTTATTGGTTGTGTTGTATGGTACCGGTATGATACTTTCCGGAGATATTGCAGCTCTAATTCTTATTCGCGAAAAAGCGGCAACTGCCGTCGGAAAAAAAGTAAATCGGTTGCGCATATGGAAGCGTAGCAATCTTCGCAAAAGCTGCTACGCTACCAAATTAAGGTCAAAATGTCGGAAGAAAAAATACTCCGCTCTGGATGTTTGTGCTGTTAACAGTACTTATAAAGCACGATTTCGAAATAAAAGGAGCGAAGATCACTCTTACACCATGCTTGAGAAAATTGGAGCAAATCTCAGTCTGGTGTAGTGGTGATATCTACTCAAACGAGCTTAATGGAAGATGTTCCACAATTAGTGACCAATGTTCCACTATTTTGAAATTGCTATGTAAACGGGGCTAGTGACAACTAAGCACCGTTAATCGGTAAATGACGTCAGGAGAGCGCTGGAAGCACAAGCATCGCTCTGAAGCGAGCTATAACAGATAGTGGCCAGTCCTCTAGCCCAGCAACCCCAGGGAAGCTCGGCTAATCCACTCGAACAGAATAAACCAAAACAATCATTGTCAGCATGACAAAGCACACAACTTGACAATCAAACAAGCACTCACACAAAATACCGTAACAACTAGTTCCCCGGCAGATGTGCTGGACAAAAAAATAACTGTGAATCACGCCCACAAAAGCCACAGGGGACCTAGCCATTGCCAGCTATTAACATTTGTATTATTAATACGTTTAAATATAGGATAATGGATATTATGGCAAGGGTCACGAGGACAAAAACTGAGTTTGAGGACTTCCTAGTTATTTGATCACTGCGGATGGTTTGTATATTCTGGGACGCCATATCATTATTGACCGCCTGCCGCAGCGTTCTGCCCCTCTGGAGATCGTCTGTGATGCTCATTATTGACCGCATGCCGCAGCGTTCTGTCCCTCTGGAGATCGTCTGTGATGCTCATTATTGACCGCCTCCCGCAGCGTTCTGCCCCTCTGGAGATCGTCTGTGATGCTCATTATTGACCGCCTGGCGCAGCGTTCTGCCCCTCTGGAGATCGTCTGTGATGCTCATTATTGACTGCCTGCCGCAGCGTTCTGCCCCTCTGGAGGTTGTCTGGGACGTCATATCATTATTGACCGCCTGCCGCAGCGTTCTGCCCCTCTGGAGATCGTCTGGGACGCCATATCATTATTGACCGCCTGCCGCAGCGTTCTGCCCCTCTGGAGGTCGTCTGTGATGCTCATTATTGACCGCCTCCCGCAGCGTTCTGCCCTCTGGAGATCGTCTGCGATGCTCATTATTGACCACCTCCCGCAGCGTTCTGCCCCTCTGGAGATCGTCTGTGATGCTCATTATTGACCGCCTGGCGCAGCGTTCTGCCCCTCTGGAGATCGTCTGTGATGCTCATTATTAACCGCCTGCCGCAGCGTTCTGCCCCTCTGGAGGTCGTCTGTGATGCTCATTATTGACCGCCTGGCGCAGCGTTCTGCCCCTCTGGAGGTCGTCTGTGATGCTCATTATTGACCGCCTCCCGCAGCGTTCTGCCCCTCTGGAGATCGTCTGTGATGCTCATTATTGACCGCCTGGCGCAGCGTTCTGCCCCTCTGGAGATCGTCTGTGATGCTCATTATTGACCGCCTCCCGCAGCGTTCTGCCCCTCTGGAGATCGTCTGTGATGCTCATTATTGACCGCCTCCCGCAGCGTTCTGCCCCTCTGGAGGTTGTCTGGGACGTCATATCATTATTGACCGCCTGTCGCAGCGTTCTGCCCCTCTGGAGATCGTCTGTGATGCTCATTATTGACCGCCTGGCGCAGCGTTCTGCCCCTCTGGAGATCGTCTGTGATGCTCATTATTGACTGCCTGCCGCAGCGTTCTGCTCCTCTGGAGGTCGTCTGGGACGTCATATCATTATTGACCGCCTGCCGCAGCGTTCTGCCCCTCTGGAGATCGTCTGGGACGCCATATCATTATTGACCGCCTGCCGCAGCGTTCTGCCCCTCTGGAGATCGTCTGGGACGTCATATCATTATTGACCGCCTGCCGCAGCGTTCTGCCCCTCTGGAGGTCGTCTGGGACGCCATATCATTATTGACCGCCTGCCGCAGCGTTCTGCCCCTCTGGAGATCGTCTGGGACGCCATATCATTATTGACCGCCTGCCGCAGCGTTCTGCCCCTCTGGAGATCGTCTGGGACGCCATATCATTATTGACCGCCTGCCGCAGCGTTCTGCCCCTCTGGAGATCGTCTGGGACGTCATATCATTATTGACCGCCTGCCGCAGCGTTCTGCCCCTCTGGAGGTCGTCTGGGACGCCATATCATTATTGACCGCCTGCCGCAGCGTTCTGCCCCTCTGGAGATCGTCTGGGACGCCATATCATTATTGACCGCCTGCCGCAGCGTTCTGCCCCTCTGGAGATCGTCTGTGATGCTCATTATTGACCGCCTGCCGCAGCGTTCTGTCCCTCTGGAGATCGTCTGTGATGCTCATTATTGACCGCCTCCCGCAGCGTTCTGCCCCTCTGGAGATCGTCTGTGATGCTCATTATTGACCGCCTGCCGCAGCGTTCTGCCCCTCTGGAGGTCGTCTGGGACGCCATATCATTATTGACCGCCTGCCGCAGCGTTCTGCCCCTCTGGAGATCGTCTGTGATGCTCATTATTGACCGCCTCCCGCAGCGTTCTGCCCCTCTGGAGATCGTCTGTGATGCTCATTATTGACCGCCTGGCGCAGCGTTCTGCCCCTCTGGAGGTCGTCTGTGATGCTCATTATTGACCGCCTCCCGCAGCGTTCTGCCCCTCTGGAGATCGTCTGTGATGCTCATTATTGACCGCCTCCCGCAGCGTTCTGCCCCTCTGGAGGTCGTCTGGGACGCCATATCATTATTGACCGCCTGCCGCAGCGTTCTGCCCCTCTGGAGATCGTCTGGGACGCCATATCATTATTGACCGCCTGCCGCAGCGTTCTGCCCCTCTGGAGATCGTCTGGGACGCCATATCATTATTGACCGCCTGCTGCAGCGTTCTGCCCCTCTGGAGATCGTCTGGGACGCCATATCATTATTGACCGCCTGCCGCAGCGTTCTGCCCCTCTGGAGATCGTCTGGGACGCCATATCATTATTGACCACCTGCCGCAGCGTTCTGCCCCTCTGGAGGTCGTCTGCGATGCTCATTATTGACCGCCTCCCGCAGCGTTCTGCCCCTCTGGAGATCGTCTGGGACGCCATATCATTATTGACCGCCTGCCGCAGCGTTCTGCCCCTCTGGAGATCGTCTGTGATGCTCATTATTGACCGCCTGCCGCAGCGTTCTGCCCCTCTGGAGATCGTCTGTGATGCTCATTATTGACCGCCTGCCGCAGCGTTCTGTCCCTCTGGAGATCGTCTGTGATGCTCATTATTGACCGCCTGGCGCAGCGTTCTGTCCCTCTGGAGATCGTCTGTGATGCTCATTATTGACCGCCTGCCGCAGCGTTCTGCCCCTCTGGAGATCGTCTGGGACGCCATATCATTATTGACCGCCTGCCGCAGCGTTCTGCCCCTCTAGAGGTCGTCTGTGATGCTCATTATTGACCGCCTCCCGCGGCGTTCTGCCCCTCTGGAGGTCGTCTATGATGCTCAGTCCATCCTGAGCAAAGCTCAGTTATCGATAAGGCCGGCCGAAATGAGGGCTATCCATCTGCGGCCGGCCATCCATCTGACCGGCATAGACTGCCATTCTCTGAGCGGTAGCAGCGCCGGACGCCCCAGCTCGCTGCGTCTGGAATAGTGACGGCATTACTCAGTGACGTCATAACGGCATCACAAAGTAGCACTGCGACACTGTGATGCGGAGAATGTGATGTGAGGACGCCGGATGATGTGATGACTGTGATGCGGAGACGCCGGGCTACTGCAATGAAGTGACTCGGTGACATACAGTGGGGCAGTGGGGCGCGGCGGTACGGTCCCACCAGCCGGCCTGACCAGCGGGGCAGTGGGGCGCGGCGATACAGGGAGGCAGAAACAAGCCGTCCCGGTTACACCCGGTACCGTCTGCCTCCCCCAGTACGGCTGGTGGGACCGTCTGCCGCTCTCAGGCCGGCTGGTAGGACCGTCTGCCTTTCTCAGGCCGGCTGGTGGGACCGTCTGCCTCTATCAGGCCGACTGATGGGACCGTCTGCCTCTCTCAGGCCGGCTGGTAGGACCGTCTGCCTCTCTCAGGCCGGCTGGTGGGACCGCATGCCTCTCTCAGGCCGGCTGGTGGGACCGTCTGCCTCTCTCAGGCCGGCTGGTGGGACCGTCTGCCTCTCTCAGGCCGGCTGGTGGGACCGTCTGCCTTTCTCAGGCCGGCTGGTGGGACCGTCTGCCTCTCTCAGGCCGGCTGGTGGGACCGTCTGCCTCTCTCAAGCCGACTGGTGGGACCGTCGGCCTCTCTCAGGCCGGCTGATCGGACCATCTGCTCTACCAGGCCGGCTGGTGAGACCGTCTGCCTCTCTCGGGCCGACTGATGGGACCGTCTGCCTCTCTCAGGCCGGCTGGTGGGACCGTCTGCCTATATCAGGCCGGCTGGTAGGACCGTCTGCCTCTCTCAGGCCGACTGGTGGGACCGTCTGCCTCTCTCAGGCCGACTGATGGGACCGTCTGCCTCTCTCAGGCCGACTGGTGGGACCGTCTGCCTCTCTCAGGCCGACTGATGGGACCGTCTGCCTCTCTCGGGCCGACTGATGAGACCGTCTGCCTATATCAGGCCGGCTGGTAGGACCGTCTGCCTTTCTCAGGCCGGCTGGTGGGACCGTCTGCCTCTCTCTGGCCGGCTGGTGGGACCGTCTGCCTCTCTCAAGCCGGCTGGTGGGACCGTCTGCCTCTCTCTGGCCGGCTGGTGTGACCGTCTGCCTCTCTCCGGCCGGCTGGTGGGACCGTCTGCCTCTCTCTGGCCGGCTGGTGGGACCGTCTGCCTCTCTCAAGCCGGCTGGTGTGACCGTCTCCCTCTCTCCGGCCGGCTGGTGAGACCGTCTGCCTCTCTCAGGCCGGCTGATCGGCGTCGTTATGGGGTCAGTTTTACGGCTCCATCAAGCTCGACTGATGGCCGTCGGCGCCGGATTCAATCAGCCACGCTCAGCGGACTCTGTCGGCCGCCGTTCCTCCCTCCCGGGGTAACACTGTAACCCAGCCGCCCGAGGAGGGCAAACGGCGCCCTCCCGGGGTAACACTGTAACCCAGCCGCCCGAGGAGGGCAAACGGCGCCCTCCCGGGGTAACACTGTAACCCAGCCGCCCGAGGAGGGCAAACGGCGCCCTCTCGGGGTAACACTGTAACCCAGCCGCCCGAGGAGGGCAAACGGCGCCCTCCCGGGGTAACACTGTAATCCAGCCGCCCGAGGAGGGCAAACGGCGCCCTCCCGGGGTAACACTGTAACCCAGCCGCCCGAGGAGGGCAAACGGCGCCCTCCCGGGGTAACACTGTAACCCAGCCGCCCGAGGAGGGCAAACAGCGAAGGGAAACGACCGCCCAATGAAAGGAACATGATAATTTTACGAACAAATGACGCTGCTATCGAGTCACTGATACCAAACGGAGATACCGACACGTATAAGAACAGCTACAGTACCTATCACTGCAGTACAAATCAGTATTACTTGGCTCCACCAATGCATTAATTATTCCGGGAAAGCTCGCAAAAAAAATCACGTAAAGGCGTTATGATGACGTAGTGAGCTCCGTTCTGTATGTATGTACATACATACGCCCAAAACAGTGTCTACCAAGGGCAAGGTTTTATGATGTACAAGGCTTCTGATTTACACGCCAGTTACTGGGGGGGGGGGCTATTTTTTGCCCCCCCCCCCTCCCGTTATTTTGCAATAACTCCTAAACGGACACAGGTATCGTCACCAAACTTGCAGTAACTTCTCTCACATCAATTCTACACATGTTGGCGAAAGGAAAAATACGAGGCTATGATAGGTCAACTGGTAATGACGTCAGAGTGACGTCATGTTCTTCGGTTTTTGTTGCAAAATAATGGTTTTCGGAAAACGCTGTCAAAGATACAATATTTGAAATAAACTAAATTGTTTTAAATCAAATTACTGAAAATATACCGGGCTATCAAACTGCCATCTCGGATTTTTGAGGGTTTTTTTAATTCAAAATTTTGAGAAATCCAAATACATTTTTTTTTGTTTTTACAAAATTTTCAAGAAAAAATCAGAATTATCCAAAAACCGAAACATGTGTGATCGAGACGTATTCGGTGAATGTGTCCCAAATTTAAAGTTGATATCTTTAAAAATGACCGAGTTATGACCTTTAAATGACAAAAATCGACCACTTCTCACAGCATTACTATGCATAAAAAACGCATTTCCATTTTTGCTTTTTACTTCTATTTATATGGAACAAACAATGTTCTAATGTCATTTTTCGCGTTCTAGACGAAAAACAAACCCATAAACATGTGTTACAACGCCTAATAACCGTAATCTGCAGTTTGACCTCGTGACCTCGGATGACCTTGACCTGACCAAAGGTCATAAACAGCTTAGAAAGGTACTTAGAAGTGTCAGACACACGAATCATACCGATTTATCGACAGCTTATGCGTTTAATATCGCAATTTTGCGCGATAATTCCATCCATCGAGACCTTTTGACACGGTCAAACATTTTGTACTTGACCTGACCTGTGACGTCATCGGTGACCCCGAGGTCAACAAAATTATGTTTCCCTTGATAAATTTCCCAGGGCTATCGAATGCCGTTTGAATTTTTACATTCGGTCTAGTAGTTCCGGAGATCAGAGGGGGGGGGGGGCAAAAAATAGCCCCCCCCCCCCCTAGTAAGTCGCGTTATGAAATATACCCCAGTAACTCGCGGGTTAATAGCATGGCTAAACGTTATAGGTACGCCGGAATAGGTACGCCGGAATAGGTAAGACATTCATACACACGGACTGAGACTCGGCCATGTTTTAAGGAAATTATCATGTTTTGAAGGTGATGAAATGAAGAGAAAAAAACACTAAATAATTGCACAAGACCTACAAGAAAATAGCTTAATCATACTTAATCTCGAAAGCACACATAAAATAAAAATACATACTTTGAAACAGAGTTTGTCACGGGCTGGGCTGGCCCTATGGGCCATGGGTCGGGCCTGGGCTGGGCTGGGCTGGGCCTCAACTTTAAGGAAATCACCGGGCTCTAGACGGGCCTGGGCTGATAATGTTGAAGCTCAGGGCAGAGCTGAACAAAAAACATTTCAACCAGCAGTTCACTTCCACAGCAACACACTGTTGCTGCGTCTGTGGCTTTTTGTTTGTTTTTGGTTAGCAAACATAGTTGGTTCATTGTTTCACACTTATAGTATACAAGTAAATATGCTAGGATAGTGATTGCAAATTTTTTGAAAATATGTATATGCTTAATCTGAACGGGCCTGACCGGGCCTGGTCCGGGCCTGGGCTTGGTGTTCATGGGCCTGGGCCGGGCCGGGCTGGGGGTTGGTGGGCCCGTGGCGAACACTGCCTTGAAACAAATAGTCTGTTGTGCAAATAATGTCACTTAGTCATTCGGCCGTCAGATAAAACTCAATTTCACACAAACCACTGGGGGAGGGCTCGAATCCACTTAATCTTAGTTATAAGTAGAAATCCGAACGATTATCTCCTACCAGTTGTTCCTTAAAATTATAGCTACTTGGCAGTTAATGACAAAAAAACACCGTTGCTCTATCGGATTTACATAGCTCTGGTTCCAGCCACTTCGTCTAGCGCCGCTGCCCGGGACTCCTGCTTGGCTCGTTAGGCGACCAGGCTGATGCTAAAGGCCATTCAACTCCGATGGCCAATCCGACGTCTGCCAATCGGACCAGCCCGCGCAGAAATCGGCTGGGCACCGCCAGCCTCAGTCGGCTGCGTCCCGCCGCCTCAACCGTCGCCGAGCCGCCGCCGCCGCCGCTCACCTGAGCTGTAGAGTGTGGCCGCGCCGCCAGGTGGCAGTGCGGTGCATCGATCCCGACGGAGCCTCGCGGCGGCCGACGGTCGGCGGCTCGGCGACCGGCCAGTCGGGCAGTCGAGCGGTCGGGCGGTCGGGCGGTCGGGCGGTCAGGCGGTCGGCAGCTCGACGACCGGGCAGTCGGGCAGTCGAAAGGTCGGGCGGTCGGGCGGTCGGCAGTTCGGCGACCGGGCAGTCGGGCGGGCGGGCGGTCGGCAGTTCGGCGACCGGGCAGTCGGGCAGTCGGGCGGTCGGGCGTCGGCAGTTCGGCGACCGGGCAGTCGGGCCGCGGGCAGTCGTTCTCAGATGATGGCGTCCGGGCCTTGTGGTTGGCGGCCGCCGCTGCTGCCGCTGCCGCTGCTGCTGCTGCTGCTGCTGCTGCTGCTGACTGCTGCCGGGCCAGGTAAGACCGGTGCAGTGTGCTCCGGTTCACAGCTCACATCCACACCAGCCGACTCCAAACAACACGACTGCACAGCCATTATTGAATAAATCGCGAACTGGAGCCTAATTTGTACAGTGAATTAGCGCATCCCCGACCGGGCATACCCGGCTGCATAACTGCATACCCGGATCAGAAGCATGCTGCAGTTCATAGTCAATCCACCACCAACGAGTTGCAGTCCGCGCGCTGCAGTTCAAATGTTCACCATGTATGAAACTATTAACCAGGCACGTGATACTCCAAAGCCATGGTTAAAATTGTGTAATATTACCTGTGCTTAGAATAGCGGGCAATTAAAGCGAAATATCCACCTTTTGATCTATTTTTTTCTGCATTATCTTATGCAACATGTATGGTATCAAATTGATCGAGTCTCAATTCAAAAATAAAGTCACAACTTCTTACTTACATTTCTCTTTTTTTGTGGAAATTTTAAAAAACAAGTGCATATACTTATTTTGGAGTTCATAATCGGTGTTTTATCTTCACTATTGGAAGCGCGACATAGCTGGCACTTTTCTTTTAATCTGTTCAACGTTGAATACACTGACGTTGAATACACTGACGTTACAACGTTGAACCACAAATGGCGTAGGTGCGCCGAGCAGCGCCACAATGTCTTTGTAAACAATTCGCCGACACTAAACAGGTCGCCGTTAAGTGCATAAGTGAACTTTCGATTTAATTGCCAGTTTTTCCATAGTTGGCTGATTTTTGTGGGTGACAAAAATGATTATTTTGCAAGATAAGCTAAAGCATAGTGTTATATACAGCCAGAGACAAAACTATACAAAACTCATAACGTTGAAAATAAATGAACCAATTTTCAATAATTGAGAGTCGCAACCACTAACTAGGCCGTCGTTGGGTGCATAAGTTAACTACTATTTTGGTTACCTTTGTATTCAATGTTTGTTGATTTTCAAGGATAGTAGGGCACATAATCACAATAGACAGAGTGCAAGACATATTTTACATACAATTTTGTCCAAAAAAAAAACATTAAAAGAGAAGCCCGGAATTCGATGGGGACCGAAATTCGTTACCAAGTACTTGCGAGTACCGGTCGCTAGAAGCGTGGATCGCTTATCGACTTCGACTTGAAATATTTATCGGTAGGAATTGTTATATGCAAAATGTGAGCAATTTACAATATATATTGGCCTTGTCTGTCGATTATAACTAATAACTCAATTTGTGTGGAAAAAGGTGAATATTTCCCTCTAACAATATTTTAGCTAAGCAACAACCAATTTGTATGTGATGTTAACAACGTGTTATATTATAAAACTGGGCTCAGGGTTTTTTCCAAATTTACCAGTATTTACACTATTCGTTCCATCCAACGTCATATTTTCAGTTCAGAGAAGAAAAAACACACAGAGACGATGATATATGCATCCTCCGAGGCAATGAATGTGAAATGTGTTTACGGCATTAACACACCGACGCTTTTCAGCAAAATACAAACGCTTTCTCCATCGATCCATACAAGCATATGAATTATTCCGACTGCTCTAGATTCAACACACATTATCGTACCTGTGGATGTATAACTATGTATAGTCACACTTTAAAATGTACTTCGCCCTTAAAATAGCCGCAATAAATGCACTTGCCTAAGTCATATAAATAATGCCCATTAAAGAACGACCATACCATACCTGTCACCTTTAATCCATTATATACACTTGCCTAATCAAAAAAATACACTTGCCTAAGTCATATAAATAATGTCCATTTAAAAGCGACATACCATACCTCTGCCATCTTTAATCGATTACTTATTAATGCCATCATGCTGTCGGTCGAAGTGTTGCATGAGTTATGGAATCGTGCACGTCAGTCGATGAAATGTTCCGGCAGCGGGGGTCGTTACGGACGCCTTGTGTTGTTAGTGGGTTGTCCACTTTATGTGGGTAGCTCGTCGTGGCGTTGTTACACATGTAGGACAATGTTACCGACTCCGGTGATGAAAGAAGTGCTCGGCTGCCTGGACCAGCGACTGCGTGCCACGCACTGTCAGTCGGACTGTCCGGTTGACCGACTGTCTGGCTGACCAAGTTCGCGACTTTCCAATCTGTGTGAATGCTCAACTGTACGGCTATCCGAATTACACACTGTCTGGTCGTTCTGCTACTTATGTTTTTGGGGCTGTTTGTCTACTCAGCTGTTTGGCTTTCCGGTTATTCGGTTGTCAGAATATTTGATTGACCGACTGCCGGGCTATCGGCCAAGTTGGAAGTCTGAAATCCGCCATGTATAATTAAAATGATAAACAAAATTGTCTACCAATTCTGAGTTTTGTGTGTCTGGAAAGACAAGTGAACCGTCGCGATGTGATAGAGGACAAAAAAACAACTACGAAAAGATTGCAAATGCTGTACAATAGTTTAATTCAACACTTGGACACTATCTCTGTCAATCAATACAAAAAGCGTGAGTTGGCAATATGCACGAAGTGTGTAATCTCATCCGACTTCCCGCTGTCCGTGGGGAGAAATCTGCGGGACAGCCTATCCTATACAGTGACGTGCACTGCGGGACAGCCTATCATATACAGTGACGTGCACTGCGGGACAGCCTATCTTATATAGTGACGTGCACTGCGGGACAGCCTATCCTATATAGTGACGTGCACTGCGGGACAGCCTATCCTATACAGTGACGTGCACTGCGGTACAGCCTATCCTATACAGGGACGTGCACTGCGGGACAGCCTATCCTATATAGTGACGTGCACTGCGGGACAGCCTATCCTATACAGTGACATGCACTGCGGGACAGCCTATCCTATACAGTGACGTGCAATGCGGGACCGCCTATCCTATACAGTGACGTGCAATGCGGTACAGTCTATCACACAGTCCGTCTTTATTATCAAAACAGCAATGCTGTACACTTTCAAGGAATGTATTTACTCTTTAGAAAAGCAGGTAAAGAATAATAGCCTGTGTTTCTCGTTGTAAAAAGGTGAAAATTGTTGGAACAGTTGCGCAATTCAATGCTTTAAGTTACGTACAAAGCAGTAACTTAGCAAAAGGAATAACATTCAGCACATTATTTAGCTTCTTAAATCAAGCAATGTGCTACACTCAATGCGGTAGAAAAGCTATGACTTTTGCTTTAAACGATTTGCAAACGATGTATGAGTGTTACTCGTACGCACCCAAAGGCAGCTGTCCAAACTAGTCCGGTCCGGTACCGGTAATCCGGTATGAGTGTCACTCGCACGCACCCAAAGGCAGCTGTCCAAACTAGTCCGGTCCGGTACCGGTAATCCGGTATGAGTGTCACTCGCACGCACCCAAAGGCAGCTGTCCAAACTAGTCCGGTCCGGTACCGGTAATCCGGTATGAGTGTCACTCGTACGCACCCAAAGGCAGCTGTCCAAACTAATCCGGTCCGGTACCGGTAATCCGGTATGAGTGTCACTCGTACGCACCCAAAGGCAGCTGTCCAAACTAGTCCGGTCCGGTACCGGTAATCCGGTATGAGTGTCACTCGCACGCACCCAAAGGCAGCTGTCCAAACTAGTCCGGTCCGGTACCGGTAATCCGGTATGAGTGTCACTCGTACGCACCCAAAGGCAGCTGTCCAAACTAATCCGGTCCGGTACCGGTAATCCGGTATGAGTGTCACTCGTACGCACCCAAAGGCAGCTGTCCAAACTAGTCCGGTCCGGTACCGGTAATCCGGTATGAGTGTCACTCGCACGCACCCAAAGGCAGCTGTCCAAACTAGTCCGGTCCGGTACCGGTAATCCGGTATGAGTGTCACTCGTACGCACCCAAAGGCAGCTGTCCAAACTAATCCGGTCCGGTACCGGTAATCCGGTATGAGTGTCACTCGCACGCACCCAAAGGCAGCTGTCCAAACTAATCCGGTACCGGTAATCCGGTATGAGTGTCACTCGCACGCACCCAAAGGCAGCTGTCCAAACTAGTCCGGTCCGGTACCGGTAATCCGGTATGAGTGTCACTCGTACGCACCCAAAGGCAGCTGTCCAAACTAGTCCGGTCCGGTACCGGTAATCCGGTATGAGTGTCACTCGTACGCACCCAAAGGCAGCTGTCCAAACTAGTCCGGTCCGGTACCGGTAATCCGGTATGAGTGTCACTCGTACGCACCCAAAGGCAGCTGTCCAAACTAATCCGGTCCGGTACCGGTAATCCGGTATGAGTGTCACTCGTACGCACCCAAAGGCAGCTGTCCAAACTAATCCGGTCCGGTACCGGTAATCCGGTATGAGTGTCACTCGCACGCACCCAAAGGCAGCTGTCCAAACTAATCCGGTCCGGTACCGGTAATCCGGTACGAGTGTCACTCGCACGCACCCAAAGGCAGCTGTCCAAACTAATCCGGTCCGGTACCGGTAATCCGGTATGAGTGTCACTCGTACGCACCCAAAGGCAGCTGTCCAAACTAATCCGGTACGGTACCGGTAATCCGGTATGAGTGTCACTCGCACGCACCCAAAGGCAGCTGTCCAAACTAATCCGGTCCGGTACCGGTAATCCGGTATGAGTGTCACTCGTACGCACCCAAAGGCAGCTGTCCGAAATAGTCCGGTCGCTGTTTGTCTACTCCACAAGAGACCGGATTCGCCGAGTGGTCCCATTCCTTTGCAAACGCATTTCAGAGTGTCGAGCATATATTCCACAACTTACTTACGGGGCACACGCTTCTTCGCTTAAGGCTGAAGTTGTAGATATGAATCCCTATTTTGTTTGTACTTTCTAGTGAGACTTTGGCAACAATCCGCTTACTATCTAGTGTAGCTGGTCTCCGCTGTTGAACTAAGATTATCAACTTATGCTTGTCTTCGGATCTTACAGATCCAAATAAGCATAGCTGTTTATGCGCACAGACGTGTCGTGAAAGGACATAAACCCGAGACCAACTTCTATGACTTTACCGCCCAAATCTGTCAACTTGCATACCGACCCACAACCACTCTTTAAGGTCATCATATAAGGAATGTATGTACTGTTGGGGAGAAACGTCACACAATAATTACATATCATGTATAGCCTTACGACTGTCTATCTCTTTCAATGACCAGCACGCCTCGATTTGAATTTAACCTGTTTGAAGATGTGTATGCTGCCTACTGGGTAGAGCCCTTGCAACGTTCCAGGCAAGACTGGGCATGGACGCATCACGAAAACGGTTCCCCGGTGCAGGAACAGATAAAAATAATGGTATTATTGGCAACAGTAGGTGATGTTCTCATTGGTTTTCACAAAATGTGTTACAGTGTGTTTACTTCAGCCCCAAATAGACACAGAATGAGAGTTTACCTTATCCTGACCAGTTCCGGAAACAACGTCCTAGGTGTTGGTATCATTTTTGCATTTCTAAGTTCGGACGGATCCTTCTCGAATAATCCCTTATGTGATTATTTCGTGGTAAGTATAAATTATTCTGAGGTAATCCCCGGAGCTGAACGTTCTGAAACGCCTCTCTCTCGAGAGAGAGATAATATATATTCCCGCCCGGTGCTGGGAAATTATGCAATATTCACCGAGGTTTTTTATGCTGAGGGCCGGTAGGCGCGAGGTTCGAAGCAAAAACAAAAACGAGGTGAATATTGCATAATTTGCCAAACACAAGGGTGGGAACAAGGCCTTATAAACTAGGTACAGTCACGAGGTATCGGCGGTCAAGGTTGGCTATATGCCCTTTTCCCTGTTATGACGCCACGTCAGATGCTAGTTGTGACCCGTTTTATAGATTAACCAGTAAGGCGCCGTAGTTGGCGATGAACGAGCGAGCGCGAAGGAAATGTATGGCGAATTCAACTCCATCGGGCAAGTAGTTTCGGAGATACACAAAGGGTGCGCACGTGCGCACGTGCAGACACCCCCACCCCCACCCCCATGGCTTGTGGGAAAGTGGCGGCTGAGAGATCCCTAACCACACACCAAATTCGAACACAATCGGCTCAGTCGTTGCTGAGATATAAAATAAGGGTGTGCACGTGCTCACGTGCAAAGGCATCCCACCCCTGACTTGTGGGAAGGCGGCGGTTGAGGGGTCCCTAACCACACACCAAATTTAAACACAATCGGCACAGCCGTTCCTGAGATATAGTTACGATATGGTTACGAGCGAGCGCTTCGCGCTCGCTCGTAACTAGGCTTTGGAGGCCAAAACACCAAATTGCGCGCAAATAGATATGGCATTTTTATATCCATTGATAACAAAAGTGTCTAGTGAAACGATCAGGATTGCAAAATATTGCACATCAAAAAGGACTAATTTCTTCTATTATCTGTCACCACTGCACAATCTACCTGTCTTTGACGTCACACGTAGGATTTGACAGCAATATGGCCGACCTATTGCGGCTATGGAGGTGACACCCCTGGGTGGGAAGCTATTTAACCCATGCCGCTAACGTTCCGCAACAACATTAATACAAGCTAATTAAAGTGTAAAGTAAGCAATAAAGCATGGAGGATGATGATCAAATTGAAAGGCCATTCTTTCCTCCATATTTAGGCTTTGACGTATCCGGAGATGAAGAAGATACTCCAGAAGAGAAGACTAGAAATTCGCAATGACCCGCCTGCATTTTCATTGGAAACGCGACATATATCTGGCGCTTTTGTATCAACAGCGCCCGAGTCTGAAAATGTGTTCAACAATGCTCTACTATGGCATAATTTCGTATGCGCTTCTGTTCTGGCGCTTCCGCTCTCAATATTCTGTTAAATAATTGTCTGGGAAAATAAAAATGACCTAAGTCAAAATCGTTTCCCAAATACCTTTGCATTAGCCGCAGCGGGCCGAAAGCTTTTCCCAAAAGCACGTGCTAATGTTGAAAGAATATCTCGGCATGTGGCAAACGTCTCACTCTCACACTCTCGAGACATTATTCCATCTGGAGAGGATTTTCTCCCGGCGGACGATTCTCAGACGAGTGAAGAGGTCCCGTTTATGAGAGCCCGGCACCTGGCTGAGGCGCAGCCAGCAGCCGTGCGTGGCCCTGTTTACGGCCGACACCTGGCTGAGGCGCAGCCAGCAGCCGTGCGTGGCCCTGTTTACCCGACACCTGGCTGAGGCGCAGCCAGCAGCCGTGCGTGGCCCTGTTTACCCGACACCTGGCTGAGGCGCAGCCAGCAGCCGTGCGTGGCCCTGTTTACCCGACACCTGGCTGAGGCGCAGCCAGCAGCCGTGCGTGGCCCTGTTTACCCGACACCTGGCTGAGGCGCAGCCAACAGCCGTGCGTGGCCCTGTTTACCCGACACCTGGCTGAGGCGCAGCCAGCAGCCGTGCGTGGCCCTGTTTACCCGACACCTGGCTGAGGCGCAGCCAGCAGCCGTGCGTGGCCCTGTTTACCCGACACCTGGCTGAGGCGCAGCCAGCAGCCGTGCGTGGCCCTGTTTACCCGACACCTGGCTGAGGCGCAGCCAGCAGCCGTGCGTGGCCCTGTTTACCCGACACCTGGCTGAGGCGCAGCCAGCAGCCGTGCGTGGCCCTGTTTACCCGACACCTGGCTGAGGCGCAGCCAGCAGCCGTGCGTGGCCCTGTTTACCCGACACCTGGCTGAGGCGCAGCCAGCAGCCGTGCGTGGCCCTGTTCAAGGCCGGCACCTGGCAGGCGCAGCCAGCAGCCGTGCGTGGCCCTGTTTACGGCCGGCGGCGCTGTTACGTCACATGCCGGTGCAAACACGGCACTGACGGTCCCTGGGGTCCCGTGGAGGCTGGCCCCGACGCTCCTGCGCCGCCGCCCGCCGCGCCGCCCGTAATCAACGCGGTCAAACATGGATCAGCAGCCAATAAGGCCGGGCCGGGCTCGACAGTGGCCAGCGTCCGGGTGAGCCCAACACACAGAGATGGCCAAATGTCACTGGTGCCTGCTGCCTGGCGGTACAGTCACGTGAGAGAGACGTCACATCATTCCTTATTTAAGGAACACATCTGCCATCTGTATACAGAACACTGCTAATCGTTTTGACGAATGGATTATGCTGATTGCTAGACAGCAATGGACGATAATTCCGCTAACCCAATCCTGGGCTGCTGTTTGAATGGCCTGTGGAATGACTGCTTCATTGATCGGATGCAATGAAGCAGTCAGCGGCGGGCAGCCCTGGGCGCCGGCGGCCACACGGAGGAGTACCGCGCGCTGAACCGCTTGGTGAGGTCCGCTATGCGTCGGGACGCCCGGGGAGACATTAGACGCCGCCTG
Organism: Chirona hameri; assembly: GCA_036785665.1. NCBI lineage: Eukaryota > Metazoa > Arthropoda > Thecostraca > Balanomorpha > Balanidae > Chirona > Chirona hameri. The sequence goes on from JAXIVJ010016288.1 coordinate 17,979, forward strand.
ACCGAGGATGGGCCGCAGTCCGTGTACCGGAACGTTCGCCAGCACATCGGCTCCAGCAAGAAAGCCCGCATGAGCCCAGCTGTTAGCGCCGACTCACTGAACGAGTACGTTGTGGGAGTGGGTCCACGTGTTGCAGGGGAAGTGGCACAGCGGGGTGTTGTACCCGATGATTGTATCTGCCGATTACCACGTGTTGGCTCGTGCTCCTTCACAGTAGAAACCGTTGATATAAACACACTGATCAGCGTAATCTGCGGCATGAAGGATACCCCGGCCTGCGGCACAGACGGGATATCCATCCGATCTTCTAAACTAGGTCTCGACGTGATCTGTGTGCCACTGCTGAACATCAATCATATAAGATAACAGAATCAATCATCAAAGATAAGATTGTTGAATTCTTGGAGCAAAATGAACTCATCAAAGATACACAGCATGGCTTTAGGAAGGGCCGTTCTTGTTTAACTAATCTTCTGGAGTTTTTGGATGTTGCAACAGATAGCGTTGATCAGGGTAAACAGCTAGATGTAGCTTTTCTTGATTTCAGTAAAGCATTTGACAAAGTCCCCCATACAAGACTGGGGTTGCAACTTAAAATTCATGGGATCAGGGGCAAGATTCTGGATTGGATAGAAACGTGGCTTTCAGGACGCCAGCAAAGGGTTATATTGAATGGGTGCCAATCACAATGGAAGGAGGTTCTCAGTGGGGTTCCACAGGGCTCAGTCCTGGGCCCATTGCTTTTTATAATATTTGTGAATGCAATTGAGAACAGTATAGACAGCAAAGTCTTGAAATTTGCAGACGATCTAAAAGTTGTCAGGATTATTAGAGGAAAACATGATCAGGATGTTTTTCAATCAGATCTGGACAAGCTAGTTGAGTGGTCTGAAGCATGGCAGATGAAATTCAATTTGAGTAAATGTAAGATTATGCACGCTGGACGGGTTAGCAGTAAACATAGGTATGAAATGGGTGGGCAGAAAATGGAGCAGATTGAAAAGGAAAGAGATTTAGGTGTCGTGGTAAACAATAGACTATCAGCGTCAGACCAGGTTGTAGAAGCTAGGAAAAAGGCACTTAGAATGCTAGGGGCCATTAACAGAAATGTTTCCTACAAGAGTGAAAAGGTAATAACAAAACTGTATTGTGCATACGTTAGACCACATTTGGAGTATTGTGTACAAGCCTGGTCTCCAACATATGAGAAAGATTGCTGGTTGTTAGAAAGAGTTCAAAAAAGGGCAACAAAAATGATTAATTGTCTTGGTAGTTTACCTTATGAAGATAGATTAAGGAAATTGGGTATGTTTTCACTTAGATATAGAAGGCTAAGAGGAGATCTAATTGAAGTCTTCAAATTTGTAAATAGTCAGCATTCTGGATATTTAAAGGGTATGTTTGAGTTCAATAGGGAAAATCGAGGTAGAGGTCATCAGCATAAACTCATTATGAAACAAAGTAGGACTAGGCTACGACAGTCATTTTTCAGTAGAAGGGTTGTAGGTCATTGGAATATGCTACCAGGGGATGTCGCTGATGCAGTGACACTTGCTTCCTTCAAAATTAGATTAGATAAATACTTTACAGAGAAGGGATTAGTTCATAAATACTCGTGGGATTAGCCTTCTTTTATGCAGGTAGAGTAAGGTGATTTGAAGGGGTGAGACTGGTGGGGGGGGGGGGGGGGGGGTGTAACCTCGGATGGGCCCAAGAGGCTCTTTGTTGCACTTTTCTTTTATGTCTTTATATCAACATCTGTTTGGCCAACAATGACTTTCCCGACGCTTGGAAACACTCCATAGTCCATCCAATCCACAAGTCCGGTCCTGTCTCCGATCCTGCGAACTTTCGCCCGATATCCTTAGTGTTGTGACGTAATTGACCACTCCAAGCTCCTGACTAAAGTACAGCTCCATGGGGTTGACACAGAATGGTTCCGCTCGTACCTCTCCAACCACACCCAGAGTATCTCCATCACCGACCATACCGGGCGCAGATGTCTCTCTAAACCACTTCAGAACAGCATTGGCGTGTTCCAGGGATCATCCCTGGGACCTCTACTGTACAGTATATTTGCTAACTACCTGAGCTACTATGCACCCGGTGCCTTCGTCGTCCAATATGCCGACGACACGCAGATCCTAGTGTCCGGCATGAAGGGCGACATGGGCAGCGTGGTCGCATGTATGGAGCACGCTCTGTCCTCCCTTGACTCATGGTTTTTGGCTAACTCCCTAAAAGTAAATGCAGCAAAAATACAGTTGATGATGTTCGGTAGTCGCCAAAATCTGCGAATAATACCACCGATAACGCTGACATTTCGTGGCGAGACACTGGGGACTGAGCTTTCGGTGCGGAACCTCGGCGTCCTGTTCGACCCTGTCCTGTCGTGGGACGCCCATGTAGCGCACCTCACCCGGAACTGCTATGGGTTTATAATCGGTCTCACTCACATTCGGCACTATCTTCCCCAGGACATTCTCTTCACACTTGTTCAAGGCTTGATTATCTCGCATATCCGATACTGAATATCAGTATTTGGTAACTGCTCGGACAAAAATCACAAACTAAAAAAATAATTAACTTCTCGGCTCGGGTCGTATCCGTCAAAATAAAATTTGATCACATTTCAGACGTGCTTAAAGGCCCGGGCTGGCTCAACTCAAAACAACTGGCTCAGTATCACTGTCTCACTCTTACGCACAACATCCAACAATCCGGACAACCATCTTCACTCGGCTATGTTCAAACGAAACACAGACGTGCGTGCTCGGCACACACGACAGGACGGGATGCTGCACCTTCCTGGGTTCCGCACCGAGACCGGTCGACGTCAGTTTGCCTACCGAGCGCCTCATATGTACAACAGCCTGCCACCTGAGATGACGCGTCTTAACCCGCGAGTTACTGGGGTATATTGCATAACTCGACTTACGGGGGGCTATTTTTTGCACCCCCTCGGATCTCCGGAACTACTGGACCAAATGTAAAAATTCAAACGGCATTCGATAGCCCTAGGAAATTTATCGAGGGAAACATAATATTGTTGACATCGGGGTCACCGATGACGTCACAGGTCAGGTCAAGTACAAAATGTTTGACCTTGTCAAAAGGTCTCGATGGATGGAATTGTTGCGCAAAATTGCGATATTAAACGCATAGGCTGTCGATAAATCGGTATGATTCGTGTGTCTGACACTTCTAAGTACCTTTCTAAGCTGTTGATGATCTTGGGTCAGGTCAAGGTCATCCGAGGTCACGAGGTCAAACAGCAGATTACGGTCATTAGGCGTTGTAACACATGTTTATGGGTTCGTTTTTCGTCTAGAACGCGAAAAATGACCTTAGAACATTGTTTATTCCATATAAATAGAAGTAAAATGCAAAAATGGAAATGCGTTTTTATGCATAGTAATGCTGTGAGAGGTGGTCGATTTTTGTCATTTAAAGGTCCTAACTCAATAATTTTTGAAGATATCAACTTCAAATTTGGTACATATATTCACTGCATACGCCACAATCACATATATTCCGGTTTTTGGATAATTCTGATTTTTCTAGAAAATTTTGTTAAAAAAAAATGTATTTGGATTTCTCAAAATTTTGAATAAAAAAAACAAAACATCCGAGATAGCAGTTTGATAGCCTGGTCTATTGTCAGCAATTTGATTTAAGACAATTGAGTTTATCTTAAACATCGTACCTTTGACAGCGTTTTCTGCAAACCATTATTTTGCAACAAAAACCCAAGAACATGACGTCACTCTGACATCATTTTCGGTTGACCTATCATAACCTCATATTTGTACTTTTGTCAACATGTGTAGAATTGATGTGAGAGAAGGTAGTGCAAGTTTGGTGACGATACCCGTGTTCGTTTAGGAGTTATTGCAAAATAACGGGAGGGGGGTAACAAAATAGCCCCCCCCCCCCCCCAGTAAGTCGCGGGTTAAGATCGCGCCGTTCAAACGGGCCGTGAGAAATGCCTCAAGGAAGACGCCTAGTCATTCCGATGTACCTGTAGACCTGATGTTTAGCTATGATTTCCATCGTTATGGATGTTGGTTTGATGGAATAAATGTTGTTTTACCCCCCCCCCCCCATTTTATTCTAGTGTTCGAACCTGCGACGCGGTTTGTCATCTTTCATTTTCACCTCGACAGAAAAAGCCACCGAATGTATTGTGGATGTCGTTGTATGTACGTCTAAATCCACGCTATGTTACCAAAGTTGTTGTGTTAAAGATAATGTGAAGCCCTAGAAACCAATACCTGTCTTACTTTTCTGACAATGTTGCAATACATTCTGTATCAAAATGCACGATTCCCTCAAGCAAGCAATTTAATCTACGGATATAACCGAAGGTTGGTTTCACATGGATAACACTATTCTTTAGAATTGTGTTTCCTTGTGAAACAAACCTGAGCTGTTCGATTGGAGGGGGTTTTCTTAAGGTGGCCGCGATTTGGTAAAAGTTGATTCCTAAACAAGGGCGGTTCTCCCATGTAGGCAAGGTAGGCAATGCCTACCCAGTTCAGAGGCAATGCCTACCCAGTTCGGTAGCCTTCTTCCGATACCGGCATTTATCTTCCCTTCTCTTCATTTCATGTTTCCTTATTGAAATGATTAATATGGTTTTCTGCAATCGGAATGGACCTATTCTGGAGCAAATTTTCCAAATTTTCCAAGAAAATTTCCTTCGAAACCATAAATTAAACGCAAATGTAAGAAAAACCTTGCCTAAGCTTGCCTACCTCGTCCTACTAGATTCTCGCCCCGCCTGTGTACAAAGCTATTGGGTCCTGCAGTAGAAAATCACTTGTAAGATAGGAAAATCCACTAGAAAATCAAGAAAAGCACACTTTTTTTTAAGCGCAATAACTTCATAAAATAAATATGACTGCAGTACCAATTATTATTTTAGTCTCGTAGTAGCTTGCCACATATAAGTTCAATTATTATTTCGAAAATCATGTTTCTACCACTTTTTGAATGAGTCATTTGTTATAGAAAATATACTATTTGAGCAGCGTCCGTCTGTCTGTATTTCCGCGCTGGAAACACAGTCAACAATCCGTGTCAGTCCGCAGTTGAATTCCATGGAGATGCCTACGCCATTTGTTTTACACCTCGCCTCCACCCAGGGCAATAGAACACTGGGTACTCCAAAGTTTGTTTTAGTATATACTATAAAAAAAAATACTATAAAAACTAGAAAATATACCAACAAATGAAGGTCACTACCAGATTTGGAATAATATACCAAATATGGATGCACGACATTCGCGGCAAGTATGGCGTTCGTGTTTCAATCAAGAATAATACATATTTGTACAGCCTTTGCATTCACTCACGTGCAGTGGCATTCTTCGTCACCGACGGCAGTGTATTTATTGGTCCGCGTCTCGCTTTATGTTCCAGTTTCTGGTTAGTTAGTGGACAATTTAATTATTTAATTTTTGTCAGCTCTGTGAGCAGTCATTGTCGTGTTAACAGCCTTGGAATTTGTGTCATTTTCTGGACTTTTTGGGTCCAAAGAATTTTGCTCTCTTCATATTTCATATCACGCCGCTCAATATTGTTTTCCCCGCAAGTTTGGTAAGACTTCGCTTGGCCTTCGGCCTCGCTCGTAATATACATCCTTGACACCTAGCTGGCTGAATTTGGCGACACTGTGTTGCGATAATTTTGTATGTACTCATTGGTTATTTGCAGAACTTTGTACATACAAGTTGTTGGTTCATGTCATATTCTTCTGCATCCGGCTGTTGCGCTGAAGCGCCGGAGCCTGGACAGCTCGGCGGCGACTGCTGTGTGTTGAATAGTGCAAGTTCGATCGGGTCTGCTGCAGTTGTACTGTGACTGGCGCATGTGAGGCCTTCTGCATTTATATTGTTGCTAAGCGTGGCGTTGGTCCAGTCCCTGGGGTGTTTGATTAACTTGGTATGTATCTTAGGATGAGCAGTGGTCGGCTCAGCAGTAGCAGAAGAGGGCTCCTGTAGTCGGCTATCTGGGGCTTCCCCGGCACAAGCATTGATGTCATGCAGTTTGTTTTCACATTCTGTTGTGTATTTTCCTTGGTGTGAAACATGTGTTATATAAAATATATGTGATTGATCTCATTATAAAACAGACTTGTCAATGATTCATATTTGTCATGAATCGATTCACAGTGATTCACGGACCATAATGAATGATTCAATCATGATTCAATCACTATACATTACCGTAATGAATGATTCAATCATGATTCAATCACTCAACATTACCATAATGAATGATTCAATCATGATTCAATCACTCAACATTAACATAATGAATGATTCAATCATGATTCAATCACTCAACATTAACATAATGAATGATTCAATCTTGATTCAATCACTCAACGCTAAAGAGAAGTGTCGACTCCTTTGTCTAACTCCTTTGATTTTGAATGTGCGACTCTAAGATTTTATGAGCGTGATAAGGAGGCTATGCTCTGCCTGTGTGCCATTTTTCATGCAAACCAGAATAGTCTGCTGTTTGACCTTAAACATATGACCTGCTCTAAATCCTTTGATTTTGAATGTGCGACTCTAAGATTTCATGAGCGTGATAAGGAGGTTATGTTCTACCAGTGTGCTAATTTCCATGCAAATCGGAATAGTCCGCTGTTTGACCTTAAACCTATCTGACCTGCTCTAACTCCTTTGATTTTGAATGTGCTACTCTAAGATTTTACCAGAATGATCACTAGGCCTGTGTGTGGTCCAATTTTGAAGCTAATCCAAATAGTCCGCGAATGTGTTTCCGAATGTGAATGTGAACCAATTTGACACGCGTGTTGTTTATTTTGATTATAAAATGCTGTTTATAATATGTATTATAATTGCAAATTCCAAGTTCCAAAATAATTAATGACTTTACGTTTCGCCTTTTTAAGCGAATATAACATTTATTTTGATTTTCCATTAGGTATTATTTTTTATAAAGCATGATGTGGAATAAAGCGGCGCCGATGCGACAATGATATTTGGGACATCATGCAAATATTTGTTTATGATTTAGTTTTTGATATGGTATAGCCTAGAAATTAGGAAAAGGTGGGTACCTTTTGATAATTTTATGTGTGAAAAATGTGTGCGTTTACTGTGTGGTTTATGAATCAAAGTATGAGTTGGTTACCTTTTCTAAGTATTTAGGTGCCTACCCCTAACCCTACCAGTACCAAGGTATGTACCTAGTTAGGACTGATTGAACAGTGGCTTTGTGCCCACTGGAGTGGACACAAAGCCTCGCTTTCTTCATGCATATATGAATTACAGGCTACAGCTCAGGACACAGAGCTCATATAATTGGCCATTAAGTCCACAGGGCACAGATAAATGCTGGGTCGCTGACATATTTTTTGGACAGTTTATGCTGTTCGACCAAAAAAGAATGATTCTTTGAGCAATGAATGATTCAATCAGCCTATTTTATCTGTATGAATGATTCAATCAGTGACTCACAACAGGTTTGCGCATGAGGTGAATCGATTCATGAGTCATTCATTTGAAATAAGAATGATTCAATCAAAAGTAGTCGATTCACATTGAATCATTGACAAGTCTGTTATAAAGGCATTGCACGTGATTTTAAACATTGGCAGATCCAGGGCCTCGTTTCATAAAGCTTTTGGCGTAACTTACGAAATGCGTGAGTTACGCCATCAAAAGCTACGCACCGTAAATAAGTCCGTTTCACCAAGGTGCCGACGGAGTTGTTTACTCCGGCGCAGTTTGCGTTGCTGGCGTAAACAATCAAGGGTGTTTTAAAAATTGAAGTGTATTGAAAGCATTATAATAAACATTTGTTTTTAATGCAATTATTTAAATTGGAATCATAAAAATAATAAAACATATTTGTAAAATAAATAATGTTAAAATATCGTTTCTGAGTAAATAAATAACAAATATTTTCTGGACCCAGGCGAAAGCCATTAGAGCTGCCATTATCGAGCCCGCGTATCCGGTGTGAGAATTTAAAGCCCGCACGTATGTGGGTTTAGTGAAAAGCTCGCGTGATTCTCGTTTTTTGTTCTTATTTAATAAATACATTACTAGTAAATCAAATTAATAAGACGCTTTCTATTGCATGTGAACAGTCATGGCAATAATGCCGATAGAACCACCAACAGAAATCCTCATCTCAAAAATGAATCGGACATATTGCCACTTGCCAGCACGCAACGCAAAACGATGCGAGACAGATTTACTTTATATATACATGTAATCCAGGCCCGGATCCAGGCAGAGGGCGCTAGCCCCCCCCCCCCCCCCCCCCTGAGCCCGGGTCCCGCCCATGTCGTGCCATACAAACGCGCACGTAGGGCGCATCTTTTTGTATGTCCCCTCCCCCCCGACTGAAATCCTGGATCCGCGCCTGTAACCTGCCACCGTCGAGACTATTGCCCGCATCTTCATTTGAGGTCGGCCAAAGCATTGTTTGTCGATTGTGTATGCCTATTAGATCCGGCGAATTCGACCGCCTCTCCTTCCGCACCATGCGGAAGGAGAGTCACTGGCCGGAGGGGCGCCGTCGCTGGCTGGAGGGGCGCTGTCACGGGCCGGAGAGGCGCCGCCCTCACTGGCCGGGGCGCAGTGGCCTGGGGCGCCGTCACTGGCCGCAAAAGTGACGTTACTGGCCGGGGAGCGTCCTTACTGGCCGGAGTGGCGCAGTCACTGGCCAGAGGGGCGTCGTGACCGATCGGAGGGGCGCCAGCTTTGCATGGGCGCCTCGGGTCCGAAGGACCAGGTCATGACCTGCATGACCTGATACTCGGTACGCCACTGCATGATGCAATGTATGAAATATGAATCCAATCCATTACAGACTCATATGGGCTATGGCATGAATCATGCGTATGTACTGATCTAATTGTGGTTAGTGTGAAACAGTCCAGCGTATAGATGGCAGCACATATAACAGATGAGAAGCTAAGATGATGACAAGTCATGATGACACGTCATGATGACAAGTCATGATGACACGTCATGACACGTCATGACACGTCATGACACGTCATGACATGTCATGATGACAGATGGCTTATCTAATAGGAAGTTCACTGACAACAAATTGATGTGTTCATTCACGCCACCAAAACACACAAACTCAGACACTGATGCCTTTATTGATCAGCAGTCAGTATAGATGTCAGAAAAAGTGCCTTGAAAATTCCACAATTTGCCTTAATTCGGTGAAAACTCAATGATGATCTCATTCAACACACAGGTCCATGGTGACACTTGTCCTTCAAGGCCTCGCTCATAGCTTCAACTGTATCTTACATTGGCCTTCCATCACAGTGTTGGTCACAATATCCAGATTTGTTCAGCTTTCATCCACTCTTAACTGCAGCTTGGCATGAACAGACATTTTCCTACCAATTTCACTCACCAGCTGCAGACAACTGATAATGCTTGTTCCAGAAGAAGTCACTGTTCACTGGTCACATTGGTCACATTAGCGTTGGCAAGAGGCAATTGAATATGCTATCATAAATGGCAAGCATTCAGCATACCTATACAATAGGCTTAATAAGTTTTGTGTAATGTGATTTTTGACATGACATCAACATTTTTGACATGACATAATGATTCTGGCTAAATATATTATTACTGGCTAAATCTATGAATAACTAATGATTGGAATAAAATGTTGAGGCACTAGCTGACTGTAATGAGATGTCTGAATTTTCAACTTTGACAACCACAGTTTACAAAAGTAATGGATAGGTTTAGGAATGTTGGTCATCATGCACCTATAGATGCATGGTGACCAACATTTGGGAAGGTGTGTCTCAGTGGGGAAGATTGCAGCGTCAATACATCTATGTCTCGCCACAGTATCTGCTGTAATGCCCAATGTGTGACAGTCATTAGTATTGCATTAGTAATCATATTAGTATTAGCATTGGTAATGCCAGAGAAATAAAACTAACCCCAGGCTTGGCTTGCATTAGCATTTCCTGAGTATTGACATTGGTAAGGGTTAGTTACAACTTAGTTTGCATGAGTTTTACCTTAGAGTTTTAGCTTAGCATTACATGATTACTACCTTAGTAAGGGTTAGTTTTGCTAGTAAGGGCTGAGTGTTACTGTTGTGAGTTATGACAACTCATGTAAACACTCAAGCAAAACTCATCCTTGCGTGAGTTTCGCCTTTGTATTGCATGAGAAATACTAAATAAATGTGAGTTTTGACAAATCAGGCAAGACATGAAATGTGAGCATTTTTTCCAGTGTACATATTAACCTGGCCAATTCACAGCTTACCTCAAAATCATGAACTCATGAAAATAAAACAACTTGAACTGGTGAACTTGTGTTTGTGGCTTAATTGCCTGTGAGCCATGCTTTTGTCTCCCTGTATCATGGTCATTAAATGTTATGTTCAAATTATTAGTGTGGCTAATGTACAAAAGAACCACAATACAAATAACCATGAAAAATCACCATAAGTATGATACCCAACTGCCAGTCGGCATTACGCTATCACCTTGCTCACTACTACTGGTCAGAGAAGTCTTTTAAATCATGTTAAATCATTGAAAACAATGCTTGCCATCTATTACAACATTGCACAAATGATATGATACTACAGTGAATTATAAATAAATTCTTACAAACACATGTATGTCATGAGGTGGTCCACATGGTATTTGAGACACTCAAATTCTTCAGAGATTCAACTAATACTTCAGTTTCGTGCTTCACATAAATATCTTGCTATGCTCTTGAAGTAAGTTTCAATGTAAAATCATCACACCAGCCTCTAATATCGCCGCCAGGCTCACAAAATATGCCAGTAAGGCAATCAAAACAACTTTCAAGGGCATCGGAGCACTAAAACAACGCAACAAATCCTTGCGTTGCTTTTTACCGAAAATCAAGGCCCTAAAATATTATTTGACATAAGCTACGCCCTTTTATGAAACGCAAATGCCGTAACTTACGAACAATTCGGTGCTTTGACGTAAATGAAGCGGCGTAGTTTCAATGGCGTAGCTTACGCCGGTTTTTTCTTTATGAAACGGAATTGGCGTAGGCTACGCCAAAATCGGCGTCAACTACGTAAGTTCGTAGGTTACGCCGCTTTATGAAACGAGGCCCAGAACGGTGGTTTCAGGCCTGGGGGATATACAATATATGTGATTGATCTCATTATAAAGGCATTCCACATTATTTTAAATATTGGCGTATCTAGAACGGTGGTTAATTTTGCTCCGATTTCAGGTGTTTTTAGTGGGGGGGGGGGGGGGGGGGGGCATGGCCGCCATGCCCC